>JALPQI010005711.1:0-53379 GCA_025490895.1 Thaumatotibia leucotreta | reverse complement strand
TTGGAAAATATAGTTTAAATTCCGACTTACGTAAATGTTTCCATCACGTGGCACTGACACTTGGACACCTGCGCTGGACGTTGTACTTGCGCGGCTCCATGGGGACTGAGCTAGTAAGAACGTGTCGGTCAAAGGTATCTAGGGTGCGTAGAAAAGTAATAATAACGCTGTGCGTTTTGTAGTTGTCTGCGTTACCTACTGTGTACCAGCAACCCAGTGTCAACCATGTTACCCTACACCAAATATTTATATTTTTTTAAATATTTTATTGTACCACTTTGTCGGCGAGATTAATGTGCATACCTGTACCAAGCAAATTTCTTGTAGGTACTTACGGCCAATGAGCAATGTTGCGGACAGACAGACGGACATAGCTTAGTAGCCAACAGGAAACTAGTAATTTAAAACCCTAAAAATGATTACAAACATGCATATTTTATTGAACTCGCAGCTCCGGCGTACGAGAACATCAAGACTGAAGTGGTGGGTGCCAAGAAGAATGTAGGTCTGATCCAGCTGTACCGGCCCAAGGCCCTGAACGCGCTGTGCAAGCCACTGTTCCAGGAGTTGGGACAGGCTGTGAGGGCCTTCGACGCTGATGACTCCATCGCGGCTATCATTGTCACTGGTAAGGCTTAAGGGCCTACGCTAACTTACGCGGACGCCCGCCGCGTGCGCACGCTCGCGGGTCCCGCTCCAGACACCCGCCGCGGGCCAGCGAGTCCGCGAACGGGCACACGCCTAACTTAGCGCTGAATTCAAGAAACAAGTCCGCTCCGGTGTGCCCGCCGCGTGCGCACGGAGCGGACACCCGCAACCCGCCGCGCGGATTAACGTCCGTCGCACGCGCCCGCGCCAGTTAGCGGTGTCTATACAATTTCTTTGAGGCGGGCGTCCGTTGCGGGTAATCCGCGTAAGCTAGCGTAGGCCCTAAGACCCTGGTTTTTCTAACTACCCGTCGCCGGCGACCGACGCGTGTCTGCCGCTGACGATGTTCGAATGTTTCGTTCGGGAATGTTTGAGAGTAGCTTCTCTGACCTACCCGCCGCCGACAGCGTGTCTGAGAAACCACCCTCAAACATAGACCCTACGTAATTTCAGTCAAAAATCAGGTTAGATCCATGAAACAGCAGGGGTATCTAGTTATATACTTCTTATATCTTCTAAGTATTTTGGGATGGAGAAAGAAAAATGTTTCGCTTCTTCTATCGTTGTACCTACTTTACCCTTAAATGGCGTAACAGAATTTTTACCAAATCGATATACATATGATTTTCTTTTCTGATCTTCTTGTTACATCTGTTCATGTATATTAAGCTAAGGCACTGGTCTCACCCAGCTATCAGCTATCACCGTCGGGCGAGTATCGCCGTGTCTCTTTTATTTACACGGGACTGCTAATCTTTTGTTCGAGTTTATAGCCGATAGTTCATAGCTTAGTAGCTCGCGGTGAGACCAGTGCCTAAGGCTGTTTAGTTAAAGTGCAAACTTTAGCATTCATGTCAAATTAGAACTGTGAAATATGGTTGTTATTTTGTACATATTGAATGATAGCAGGGAGAATTATGAAAACATATTTCTTACTCGTTGCATTAAATTTATCTGAGGTGATAAACAGCGATAGCATGCGATACCCTCACGCAGGGGTGCTTTGGTTCTAGATATAATAAGCCTATCTTATCGGCATACCATTTATTTACTAGCAGACTTTAGCCCGCAAGAATTAAACAAGTTGCACTTTGAATAGGTCCAAAAGTTATGTACCCACCTAGGTTTTGTAAAGTACATATCAGTATCAAGGCATCGATATAAATATGTTGCGATTAACAATCTAACACCTGATATCAATTAATAAGTGAAATAGCAACTGTTAAAGCTCTTTTTATATCATATCATGTCATTCATGAATTCGTAATTAGCATTGTAATAAATACCGGTTTAAGGGCACTCATATTTGAAAAAAGCGCTATATGTAAAAAGGGGATAATCCCTCTATGAGGCTCCGTTTCCCTATAGGTTCTCGCTGGGCTCGGCCACGGGGCAATCTGTAACTAATTACTCGTAAGTCGGAAATGCCTTACTTCACAGCCACTTCATGTTTTCCTATTATTCAGCCGCCGTAGCCTAGTTAATAGTGATTCTGCCTACGGAGCTGGGTTTTCTGGGTTCGAATCCCGACGAAGGTATTATTTGTGTATTTATAATATCAGTATGTAGATATCTGTCTGTTATAGCTTACCATGGAACTATTAGGTCGATTTTTGTATTAGTGTCCCAGGATATTTATTCATTTATTATTTACTTTTGTATGGCCTAGAGCTCTGATTAAACGGACTTACAGTTAAAGATGCCCAGGATCGCGTAAAGTAGAGGAAAGGAAAGCGGTAAAGGCCGAGATAACGATAAATAGAAGAAGGAGATTGTAATAAATAATAATAATAAATAAATAAATATTTTAGGACATCTTACACAAATCGACCTAGTCCCACGGTAAGCTCAATTAAGACTTGTGATGTGGGTACCAGGCGACGATATATATATAATAGATAAATACATATACAGGGCGTCCCAAAGTTATGGGACATGAAGGGGAAGTACCTTAAATATTTTGCTGAAAGAAGACTTTATTTTATTTTAAAGATTAAATAATACTGCATTAAAAAAAATCCAAAAAAAAATGCTTTTTCTAGACATCGAACCTACTTTAGTACGAAAAATTTTTTTTTTCGTTATTTTATGATGTCATTCGAAAGAATGGATAAAAAATAAAAATAAATCTTAATAAACATAGTATCTAAAACTAAAAGAATAACCTAACAAGTTTGGTTCAAAATTCGAAAAAAATTATGCTTGGTTCGATTTCCGGGTGAAGCAAGTAATTTTTTGAAAAACTTCGAATGCACTATTACTAAATTTTAAAAATAGCATTAAGTCTTCTTTCAGAAAAATACACTAGCTACGATATTTAAGGTACTTCCCCTTCATGTCCCATAACTTTGGGACGCCCTGTAGATACTTAAATACATAGACAGTCATGACCAAGGAACAAATATTTGTGATAAATAAATACACAAATAATGCCCTCGCCGGGATTCGAACCCGGAACCTCCGGCTTCGTAGGCAGGCTCACTACCAACTAGGCTACGGAGTCTGACAGGAATGTACTAAAGAAGAGTTTTTTTTTTATTCCAGGAAACGAGAAGGCATTCGCCGCGGGCGCCGACATCAAGGAGATGCAGAACAACACATACTCTGACAACCAGAGGGCTGGTTTCCTGCGCGAGTGGGAGGACGTGTCCAACTGTGGGAAGCCCATCATTGCTGCTGTCAACGGCTTTGCTGTAAGTATTTCAAACTTCCTCGGTTGTGCTGCTATTCTCTTTGTATGGGCCAGGCTCTTGATCGAAAATACAAAATGCAGCGCGCAGTACAAATACCTACCTACATATTGATATCACCATTTAAGGGCATATTATAGTGTATAAGTGCACTGCAAGTGCAAGCGATTAAATTACGTTATATTCAAAAGCCATTTTGAAAGAATGAAATTTATTTATTCACTAAAGCACACATACGCAGGACTTAATAATTACAAGTTAACAATACACATACAAAATAAAAAAATACATGAATACTATACATTGTCAGGCCCAGAGGAGTGTTTCGACGCAATAAAATGCTCACAGCGATCCTGCGTCACCCCGTGACGGAGATGAAACTGGTTGGGTTTTTAGACGGTCGTGGAGGCATTGCCCCGTAGTCCGTTATACCACAAAGTACCCAAATATAGAGGGTCTGTTTCATAGAAGGCTCAAATAGTTCGGAATATGTTACAATAGATGTCACTAGGAGCACGATTGACTAGTAATAGATTTAGTTTTATTTGAAATCCAGATATTTACTACCTGTTAGTGCACAGTTTTAATTAATTTAGCATCATACATCGAAAATAGTCAAAACCACCCTTTCTAGAAGAGTAAATTAGTAAATAAAAAAATTAACTATTTTTGGAATAAATTGATTTCAGCGCCATCTATTATTGCACGTACATATTTTTATGCGTTTTTCTCGATACGCGTCAAACAGTACACTGCTCGAGTCTTGACAGAAATAATCTATAGATGTCGCTAAACAAAATCTTGCATATATTGATTTTAAATGTTTAAGGAGGTCTAAAAAACCAAAAAACTAATAAATACAATAAAAAAAAAGTAAAAAGTCCCTACATCACTAATAATAACAAAAAAATACATACATTACAAGTCATATGCTAGGATTTGAACCCGTAACATAACAACTGATAACAATAAATAGCTGATTAGGGTATATCCGAATTATATAACAAATACATTGCGGCGCGGCGTTGCCGTCGTCAGCATTCTCTTTGCTTTACCGTAATCTGACGAGCTGGCAACAAACGAAACGAGAGGCATAGAAAATTTAAGGTAATCTGAGCATTGCATTCTGTTTCTATTCTACGCTTCAATGCCAAACTCACATAGCGAAATAATAATTAAACTCTTACTAATGGCACTCTATCTATATCATTGGCAATAAATAGCTCTCTACTCTGTCCAACATCCAACAAACTCTGTAAGAAAAAAAAGGCTAATAGTAATTTTCTCTTATTGTGTCTACATTTTTTGAATTTGCCATTGTGTCCATTCTAAGATCCAAGATGGCGGGAATTTTTTTTGCAATTTTCATCATTATACTCGTTTCCGACTAATTCGCATGTACGTGGAATACGATTTCCGGGTCCATTTTAAAATCCAAGATGGCGGGAACTTTTTTTTCCAATTTTCATCATTATACTCGTTTCCGACTAATTCGCATACGTGGAATACGATTTCCGGGTCCATTCTAAAATCCAAGATGGCGGGAACTTTTTTTTTTGCAATTGTCATCATTATACTCGTTTCCGACTAATTCGCATACGTGGAATACGATTTCCGGGTCCATTCTAAAATCCAAAATGGCGGGAAGTTTTTTTTTTCAATTTTGATCATTATACTCGTTTCCGACTAATTCGCATACGTGGAATACGATTTCCGAGTCCATTCTAAAATCCAAGATGGCGGGAACTTTTTTTGCAATTTTCATCATTATACTCGTTTCTGACTAATTCGCATACGTGGAATACGATTTTCGGATGCATTCTGAGATCCAAGATGGCGGGAACTTTTTTTGCAAATTTCATAATTATACTCGTTTCTGACTAATTCGCGTACGAGAAATACGATTTTCGGGTCCATTCTAAGATTCAAGATGGCGGGAACTTTTTATTTTGCAACTTTCATCATTATACTCGTTTCCGACTAATTCGCATACGTGGAATACTATTTCCGGGTCCATTCTAAAATCCAAGATGGCGGGAACTTTTTTTTGCAATTTTCATCATTGTACTCGTTTCTGACTAATTCACATACGTGTAATACGATTTCCGGGTCCATTCTAAGATCCAAGATGGCGGGAACTTTTTTTTGCAATTTTCATCATTATACTCGTTTGTGACTAATTTGCATACGTGGAATACGATTTTCGGGTCCATTCTAAGATTCAAGATGGCGGGAACTTTTTTTTTTGCAATTTTCATCATTATACTCGTTTCCGACTAATTCGCATACGTGGAATACGATTTCCGGGTCCATTCTAAAATCCAAGATGGCGGAAACTTTTTTTTGCAATTTTCATCATTGTACTCGTTTCTGACTAATTCGCATACGTGGAATACGATTTCCGAGTCCATTCTAAAATCCAAGATGGCGGGAACTTTTTTTTGCAATTTTCGTCATTATACTCGTTTCTGACTAATTTGCATACGTGGAATCTCATTTTTGGGTCCATTCTAAGATCCAAGATGGCGGGAACTTTTTTTTAAAAATGTTCATCATTATACTCGTTTCTGACTAATTCGCATACGTGGAATATCATTTTTGGGTCCATTCTAAGATCGAAGATGGCGGGAACTTTTTTGCAATTTTCATCATTGTACTCGTTTCTGACTAATTCGCATACGTGCAATACGACTTCCGGGTCCATTCTAAGATTCAAGATGGCGGGAACTTTTTATATTGCAATGTTCATCATTATACTCGTTTCCGACTAATTCGCATACGTGGAATACGATTTCCGGGTCCATTCTAAAATCCAAGATGGCGGGAACTTTTTTTTTGCAATTTTCATCATTGTACTCGTTTCTGACTAATTCGCATACGTGCAATACGATTTCCGGGTCCATTCTAAGATTCAAGATGGCGGGAACTTTTTATATTGCAATGTTCATCATTATACTCGTTTCAGACTAATTCGCATACGTGGAATACGATTTCCGGGTCCATTCTAAAATCCAAGATGGCGGGAACTTTTTTTTGCAATTTTCATCATTGTACTCGTTTCTGACTAATTCGCATACGTGTAATACGATTTCCGGGTCCATTCTAAGATCCAAGATGGCGGGAACTTTTTTTTGCAATTTTCATCATTGTACTCGTTTCTGACTAATTCGCATATGTGTAATACGATTTCCGGGTCCATTCTAAGATCCAAAATGGCGGCTACTATTTTTGTAATTTTTATTATTATACTCGTTTCCGACTAATTCGCATACGTGGAATACGATTTCCGGGTCCATTCTAAAATCCAAGATGGCGGAAACTTTTTTTTGCAATTTTCATCATTGTACTCGTTTCTGACTAATTCGCATACGTGGAATACGATTTCCGAGTCCATTCTAAAATCCAAGATGGCGGGAACTTTTTTTTGCAATTTTCATCATTATACTCGTTTCTGACTAATTTGCATACGTGGAATCTCATTTTTGGGTCCATTCTAAGATCCAAGATGGCGGGAACTTTTTTTTAAAAATGTTCATCATTATACTCGTTTCTGACTAATTCGCATACGTGGAATATCATTTTTGGGTCCATTCTAAGATCGAAGATGGCGGGAACTTTTTTGCAATTTTCATCATTGTACTCGTTTCTGACTAATTCGCATACGTGCAATACGATTTCCGGGTCCATTCTAAGATTCAAGATGGCGGGAACTTTTTATATTGCAATGTTCATCATTATACTCGTTTCCGACTAATTCACATACGTGTAATACGATTTCCGGGTCCATTCTAAGATCCAAGGTGGCGGGAACTTTTTTTTGCAATTTTCATCATTATACTCGTTTGTGACTAATTTGCATACGTGGAATACGATTTCCGGGTCCATTCTAAGATCCAAGATGGCGGGAACTCTTTTTTTTTGCAATTTTCATCATTGTACTCGTTTCTGACTAATTCGCATACGTGCAATACGATTTCCGGGTCCATTCTAAGATTCAAGATGGCGAGAACTTTTTATATTTCAATGTTCATCATTATACTCGTTTCCGACTAATTCACATACGTGTAATACGATTTCCGGGTCCATTCTAAGATCCAAGATGGCGGGAACTTTTATTTGCAATTTTCGTCATTATACTCGTTTCCGACTAATTCGCATACGTGGAATACGATTCCCGGGTCCATTCTAAAATCCAAGATGGCGGGAACTTTTTTTTTGCAATTTTCATCATTATACTTTTTACTGACTAATTCGCATACGTGGAATACGATTTTCGGGTCCATTCTAAGATCCAAGATAAATAAATAAATAAATAAATAAATATCTTGGGACATCTTACACAAATCAACCTAGTCCCACGGTAAGCTCAATTAAGGCTTGTGATGTGGGTACCAGGCGACGATATATATAATAGATAGATACGTATAGGTACTTAGATACATACACAGCCACGACCAAGTAACAAACATTTGTGATAAATAAATACACAAAGAATGCCCTCGCCGGGATTCGAACCCGGAACCTCCAGCTTCGTAGGCAGGGTCACTACCAACTAGACTACAGAGGCTGACTCAAGATGGCGGTAATTTTTTTTGTAATATTTGTCAATGTACTCGTTTTCAACTAATTTATAAACGTGGAACCCTAATTACGGGTTAATTTAATATCCAAGAGTTTTTATATTTAGCACGTTCTTATGAGTAGCGGAAATGCAGTACCTACAATGAAAAAAAACTGCATAAAAGCTCAAAAAAGGTGCCGCCATTTTGCATCTTACAATTGATGTACTTTTGGGCAGTTTTTATCATTAAAAATACTCCATTTCCAATACATATACGTAAATAACCTTGGATCTTAAATTCGCCCTAAATTCGGGTTCCACGTTTGTAAATTAGTCGAAAACAAGTACAATGATAAAAATTACAAAAAAAAGTTCCCGCCATCTTGGATCTCAGATTGGACCCCAAAATCGTATGCGAATTAGTCAGAAACGAGTATAATGATGAAAATTGCAAAAAAAAGTTATCGCCATCTTGGATTTTTGAATGGACTCGGGAATAGTATTCCACGTATGCGAATAAGTCGGAAACGAGTATAATGATGAAAATTGCAAAAAAAAGTTACCGCCATCTTGGATCTTAGAATGGACCCGGAAATCGTATTACACGTATGCGTATTAGAAACGAGTACAATGATAAAAATTGCAAAAAAAAGTTCCCGCCATCTTGGATTTTAGAATGGACTCGGAAATCGTATTCCACTTATGCGAATTATTCGGAAACGAGTATAATGATGAAAATTGCAAAAAAAAAGTTCCCGCCATCTTGGATCTTAGAATGGAACTAAAAAAGATATTTCCCGTTTGCGAATTAGTCTGAAACGAGTATAATGATGAAAATTGCAAAAAAAAAGTTCCCGCCATCTTGGATTTCAGAATGGACTCGGAAATCGTATTCCACGTATGCGAATTAGTCTGAAACGAGTATAATGATGAAAATTGCAAAAAAAAAGTTCCCGCCATCTTGGATTTTAGAATGGACCCGGAAATCGTATTCCACGTATGCGAATTAGTCGGAAACGAGTATAATGATGAAAATTGCAAAATAAAAAGTTCCCGCCATCTTGAATCTTAGAATGGACGCAAATATCGTATTCCACGCATGCGAATTAGTCAGAAACGAGTATAAAGTTGAAAATTTAAAAAAAAGTTCCCGCCATCTTGGATTTTAGAATGGACCAGGAAATCGTATTCCACGTATGCGAATTAGTCAGAAACGAGTATAATGATGAAAATTGCAAAAATAAGTTGCCTCCATCTTGGATCTCATAATGGACCCGAAAATTGTATTCAACGTATGCGAATTAGTCAGAAACGAGTATAATGATGAAAATTGCAAGAAAAATGTTCCCGCCATTTTGGATCTCAGAATGGACCCGGAAATCGTATTGCACGTATGCGAATTAGTCAGAAACGAGTATAATGATGAAAATTACAAAAAAGCAGCCGCCATCTTGGATCGTAGAATGGACCCGGAAATCGTATTACACGTATGCGTATTAGAAACGAGTACAATGATGAAAATTGCAAAAAAAAAGTTCCCGCCATCTTGGATTTTAGAATGGACTCGGGAATCGTATTCCACGTATGCGAATTAGTCAGAAACGAGTATAATGATGAAAATTGCAAAAAAAAAGTTACCGCCATCTTGGCTCTTAGAATGGACCCAAAAATGATATTCCACGTATGCGAATTAGTAAGAAACGAGTACAATGATGAAAATTGCAAAAAAAAGTTCCCGCCATCTTGGATTTTAGAATGGTCTCGGAAATCGTATTCCACTTATGCGAATTCGTCGGAAACGAGTATAATGATGAAAATTGCAAAAAAAAAGTTCCCGCCATCTTGGATCTTAGAATGGAACCAAAAAAGATATTCCACGTATGCGAATTAGTCAGAAACGAGTATAATGATGAAAATCGCAAAAAAAAGTTCCCGCCATCTTGAATCTTAGAATGGACCCGAAAATCGTATTCCACGCATGCGAATTAGTCAGAAACGAGTATAAAGATGAAAATTAAAAAAAAAGTTCCCGCCATCTTGGATTTTAGAATGGACCAGGAAATCGTATTCCACGTATGCGAATTACTCGGAAACGAGTATAATGATGAAAATTGCAAAAAAAAGGTCCCGCCATCTTGGCTTTTCGAATGGACTCGGAAATCGTATTCCACGTATGCGAATTAGTCTGAAACGAGTATAATGATGAAAATTGCAAAAAAAAAGTACCCGCCATCTTGGATTTTAGAATGGACCCGGAAATCGTATTCCACGTATGCGAATTAGTCGGAAACGAGTATAATGATGGAAATTGCAAAAAAAAAGTTCCCGCCATCTTGGATTTTAGAATGGACCCGGAAATCGTATTCCACGTATGCGAATTAGTCGGAAACGAGTATAATGATGAAAATTGCAAAATAAAAAGTTCCCGCCATCTTGAATCTTAGAATGGACCCGAAAATCGTATTACACGCATGCGAATTAGTCAGAAACGAGTATAAAGATGAAAATTTAAAAAAAAGTTCCCGCCATCTTGGATTTTAGAATGGACCAGGAAATCGTATTCCACCATGAATGTAGGATTAATATGGATTTGACAACGTTATAATAATAGCAAGAACGAAAGGGATGGTCTTATGAAACTTTTTACTAGTGGAAGTGAAAAGGAACGATAATCGTCCGTCCTTATCACTGTGCCACTATTTTTTGTGTGTGTGTGCATTAGATGCTAAATGTAAGTGCCAGACAAATGCGTTGAATACGTCACTAAGTGCCTGTGTGGCACTTTCGTCTTAGTAGTAAGTGACTATGTCTATCCCTCTTAGTGGCACACTATGTGCGGCCCCTCGTATTCCACGTATGCGAATTAGTCAGAAACTAGTATAATGATGAAAAATGCAAAAATAAGTTGCCGCCATCTTGGATCTCATAATGGACCCGAAAATTGTATTCAACGTATGCGAATTAGTCAGAAACGAGTATAATGATGAAAATTGCAAAAATAAGTTGCTGCCATCTTGGATCTCATAATGGACCCGAAAATTGTATTCAACGTATGCGAATTAGTCAGAAACGAGTATAACCCAACTCTGTCAGGAATAACTAGGTACACTCTTCACGCTTCAAGTTCGTCTGTATACTCATTTTCACCCTGTATAATTATGTATGTAACACCCTGTATGTATACGTATGTATCTATCAGATCTATGATCACTTTGTATAACTATAAAACGAAACGAAAGAGCTCGTGATTCTGATTAGAAAAAATGTATAAAAGTCCATATATGGAAAATTTTATAAAACGACAAAAAAATAAAAACCCGCCCGTTTGCACCTTGTAAAACACTGTTTTTACAAAATCAAAGATTATGCGCAACAAAAAAATAAAAAAACAAAGTTTGAAAAAAAAAGAAATTAAAGAATATTTTCAGCGCGTATAGTTAGGATTTGAACCTGGTACCTTTGCTTCACAGCCGAACGCATGAACCACATTACCAACCTCCCTATATCGTGGTATGGCAAAATATGCTATGTGTTACAAGTGATCATGCGTTTCGTTCGTGGCAAGGTAGTGTATACTGTTTCAGAGCCATCTGTGCCAATGGACGAACAACAAAGGTAGTGTATATACTGTTTCAGAGCCATCTGTATGCCATGCTCACGAACAACCGTGGCGCCGTCTAGTAGTGACGACATTTCAGGTGGATGCATTTTAATGTATGGTGCTGATATATCTACTTAAACTAAATAATCTCTGGTTATACCTGTCTCGGATCACTAGAAAGGACACGTAATAGCATTTTCCCAACGTAAAAAACGACCCAGAGGAGTGACAAATTTTTCAATAAAAATAAATAATAATAAAGTTGTTAAATTTAAACTTTCGTGAGACATAATAACTACTTATAATATAATTAAACGGTTAAACTCACGTATATTTAGTAACTACGGGCTATATGTTTCAGAGAGCCTAGGTCTCCA
The DNA here is from genome assembly GCA_025490895.1 of Thaumatotibia leucotreta. Taxonomy (NCBI): domain Eukaryota; kingdom Metazoa; phylum Arthropoda; class Insecta; order Lepidoptera; family Tortricidae; genus Thaumatotibia; species Thaumatotibia leucotreta. The sequence goes on along the minus strand of JALPQI010005711.1, from coordinate 41,502 downwards.
TTATCCGGCACTTTGAGAAGTGAGATCGTTCTCACAGACAGCTTCAGATTGACATATCGCGCGTAGTGATTAAATTATATATAGTGAGATTAACCGTTTAATTATTGGACGAGCGAAGCGAGCCCTACACTATCCGGTGCACTTTTGTGGTACATTTTACGGAAAAACTATCAATTTAATAATTAGATTTAAGATATAAAGAAAAAGTGCCTTGAAAAATATTGAGAGGGTGAAAAAATACGCGAGCCCTTACAATGCTCGGCTTTTAGCTAGTATTTACAATAATAAGGCTCAATTATGGGTGAACAGGATTTACAACCACAACCAAATCATTTCCTTTCCAGCTCGGCGGCGGCTGCGAGCTAGCAATGCTGTGCGACATCATCTACGCCGGCGAGAAGGCCAAGTTCGGGCAGCCCGAGATCAACATCGGAACCATCCCCGGCGCCGGCGGCACGCAGCGCCTGCCGCGCTACGTCGGCAAGTCCAAGGCCATGGAGATCGTGCTCACTGGCAACTTCATAGACGCGCACGAGGCCGAGAAGATGGGTATGTGTGTTGTGTATTCGATAATCCATCTAGGTGTGACTTCTACCCCAGTTAGAACTTGGGGCAACTCGATATCAACATCGCGCTACGTCGGCAAGTCCAAGGCCATGGAGATCGTGCTCACTAGCAACTTCATAGACGCGCACGAGGCCGAGAAGATGGGTATGTGTGTTGTGTACTAGGGAATCCCTCTAGGTGTGACATCTCCCCAGTGAGAACAAGATCGTGCTACGTCGGCAAGTCCAAGGCCATGGAGATCGTGCTCACTGGCAACTTCATAGACGCGCACGAGGCCGAGAAGATGGGTATGTGTGTTGTGTATTAGATTATCCATCTAGGTGTGACATCTCCTCAGTGAGAACAAGATCGTGCTAGGTTTGGCAAGGCCAAGGCCATAGAGATCGAGCTCACTGGCAACTTCATAGACGCGCACGAGGCCGAGAAGATGGGTATGTGTGTTGTGTATTAGATAATCCCTCTAGGTGTGACATCACCCCAGTGAGAACAAGATCGTGCTACGTCGGCAAGTCCAAGGCCATGGAGATCGTGCTCACTGGCAACTTCATAGACGCGCACGAGGCCGAGAAGATGGGTATGTGTGTTGTGTATTAGATAAACGATCTAGGTGTGACTTCTACCATAGTTAAAACTTTGGGCAACTCGATATCAACATCGCGCTACGTCGGCAAGTCCAAGGCCATGGAGATCGTGCTCACTGGCAACTTCATAGACGCCCACGAGGCCGAGAAAATGGGTATGTGTGTTGTGTATTCGATAATCCCTCTAGGTGTGACTTCTACCATAGTTAAAACTTTGGGCAACTCGATATCAACATCGCGCTACGTTGGCAAGTCCACACCGAAATCGTGCTCACTGGCAACTTCATAGACGCGCACGAGGCCGAGAAAATGGGAATGTGTGTTGTGTACTAGGGAATCCGTCTAGGTGTGACTTCTACCCCAGTTAGAACTTTGGGCAACTCGATATCAACATCGCGCTACGTCGGCAAGTCCAAGGCCATGGAGATCGTGCTCACTGGCAACTTCATAGACGCGCATGAGGCCGAGGCGGAGAAGATGGGTATGTGTGTTGTGTACTAGGGAATCCCTCTAGGTGTGACATCTCCCCAGTGAGAACATGTTCGGGCAGTCTGAGATCAACATTGGCACCATCCCCGGCGCCGGCGGCACGCAGCGCCTGCCGCGCTACGTCGGCAAGTCCAAGGCCATGGAGATCGTGCTCACTGGCAACTTCATAGACGCGCATGAGGCCGAGGCGGAGAAGATGGGTATGTGTGTTGTGTACTAGGGAATCCCTCTAGGTGTGACATCTCCCCAGTGAGAACATGTTCGGGCAGTCTGAGATCAACATTGGCACCATCCCCGGCGCCGGCGGCACGCAGCGCCTGCCGCGCTACGTCGGCAAGTCCAAGGCCATGGAGATCGTGCTTACTGGCAACTTCATAGACGCGCATGAGGCCGAGAAGATGGGTATGTGTGTTGTGTATTAGACAATCCATCTAGGTGTGACTTCTACCACAGTTAGAACTTTGGGCAACTCGATATCAACATCGCGCTACGTTGGCAAGTCCAAGGCCATGGAGATCGTGCTCACTGGCAACTTCATAGACGCCCACGAGGCCGAGAAGATGGGTATGTGTGTTGTGTATTAGATAATCCATCTAGGTGTGACATCTCCCCAGTGAGAACATGTTCCGTCAGCCTGAGATCAACATCGGAACCATCCCCGGCGCCGGCGGCACGCAGCGCCTGCCGCGCTACGTCGGCAAGTCCAAGGCCATGGAGATCGTGCTCACTGGCAACTTCATAGACGCGCACGAGGCCGAGAAGATGGGTATGTGTGTGTTGTGTACTAGGGAATCCCTCTAGGTGTGACTTCTACCCCATTGAGAACATGTTCGGGCAGCCTGAAATCATCATCGCTCTACGTCGGCAAGTTAAGTGTTCAGATATTTTTGAATGCTCTAGACGCTACGATATATCTGATGGCGACTGTAAAATGTACATCGTTGTTTGATGTGATGATGTGATCTGTCTTTACTGAAGTCTACAAGCAATAGCAATATCATTTTAAAAAAGTTTTTCTTATGTCAAGTCATCAACATCTTTTTTTGAACTGTGTAAACTATCGACGTACCTAAGTAGGTTGATTTTGTGAACAAGGTAATAACTAATAAATGTGTTCTCTATCTCAGGGCTGGTGAGCCGCGTGTTCCCCGTCGAGAAGCTTCTAGAAGAAACGATCAAGCTCGCAGAGCGCATCGGCACCCACTCCCCACTCGTCGTCAAGATGGCCAAGAAAGCCGTCAACCAGGCATATGAAACCACCCTAAGAGGCGGACTCGAGTTCGAGAAGCAAGTGTTCTACGGAACCTTCGCTACGGTGAGTTCTAGATGTTTCTAGATCATACCAGACTTGTACTCACGTTTTGTTCGTAAAAAGGAAAAGAATGCCGTCAAACAAGCGTATGAGACCACCCTCAGAGGTGAGAGTTCGAGAAGCAAGTGTTCTATGGAACCTTCGCTACGGTGAGTACTAAATATTTCTAGATCATACCAGACTCACGTTTTATCGTCAAGATGAAAAAGAAGACTGTCAACCAGACGTATGAGACCACCCTCAGAGGTAAGAGTTTGAGAAGCAAGTGTTCTATGGAACCTTCGCTACGGTGAGTTCTAGATGTTTCTAGATCATACCAGACTTGTACTCACGTTTTGTTCTTAAAAAGGAAAAGAATGCCATCAAACAAGCATATGAGACCACCCTCAGAGGTGAGAGTTCGAGAAGCAAGTGTTCTATGGAACCTTCGCTACGGTGAGTTCTAGATGTTTCTAGATCATACCAGACTTGTACTCACGTTTTGTTCGTAAAAAGGAAAAGAATGCCGTCAAACAAGCGTATGAGACCACCCTCAGAGGTGAGAGTTCGAGAAGCAAGTGTTCTATGGAACCTTCGCTACGGTGAGTACTAAATATTTCTAGATCATACCAGACTCACGTTTTATCGTCAAGATGAAAAAGAAGACTGTCAACCAGACGTATGAGACCACCCTCAGAGGTAAGAGTTTGAGAAGCAAATGTTCTACGGAACCTTCGCTACGGTGAGTTCTAGATGTTTCCAGATCATACCAGACTTGTATTCACGTTTTGTTCTTAAAAAGGAAAAGAATGCCGTCAAACAAGCGTATGAGACCACCCTCAGAGGTGAGAGTTCGAGAAGCAAGTGTTCTATGGAACCTTCGCTATGATGACTAAATATTTCTAGATCATACCAGACTTACGTTTTATCGTCAAGATGAAAAAGAAGACTGTCAACCAGACGTATGAGACCACCCTCAGAGGTAAGAGTTTGAGAAGCAAATGTTCTACGGAACCTTCGATACGGTCAGTTCTAGATGTTTCCAGATCATACCAGACTTGTACTCACGTTTTGTTCAACCTTCGCTACGGTGAGTACTAAATATTTCTAGATCATACCAGACTCACGTTTGATCGTCAAGGTTGAAAAGAAGGTCGTCAACCAAGCGTATGAGACCACAAAAATGCTCTATGGCGCCGACTTATGGTAAGTTCCTATAGGGTTTCTAGATGATACCATAACTTGCACTCGCGTTTTATCGTCAAGAAGGCCGTCAATCAGGCGTATGAGACCACCCTCAGAGGTAAGAGTTTGAGAAGCAAATGTTCTACGGAACCTTCGCTACGGTGAGTTCTAGATGTTTCCAGATCATACCAGACTTGTACTCATGGTTTATCGTCAAGATGCCAAAGGCCGTCAACTAGGCGTATGAGACCACTCAGAGGCTTGAATTCGGAAGCAAGTGTTCTACGGTACCTTCGCTACGGTGAGTTCTAGATGTTTCTAGATCGTACCAGACTCACGTTTTATCGTCAAGGTTGAAAAGAAGCTCGTATGAGACGAGATCACTCTCAGAGGCGCACTCGAATCCAAGACAAAAATGCTCTATGGCACCGACTTATGGTAAATTCTAGAGGTTTCTAGATGATACCATAACTTGCACTCGCGTTTTATCGCCAAGAAGGCCGACAATCAGGCGTATGAGACCACCCTCAGGAATGACTTCAAGTTCGAGAATTATTTTTAGAATTATTACTAGCGTGAGACTCTTCATGGAGTACCCGCGACCAAAGTAGTACACGTCGGGCTTTGGTCGCTATTCCATGATGACGATAAACATGTCGAGCAATTATCGAATTAAATTACGTGTGTAAGCCGTTTTCGAGAATTTCGGGAATTATGATTGTCAACCCCATTCGAACAGAACACAATTGTGTATTGTTGAATAAAGTTCGAATACATGTGTTATTGTATTGAATATAAAAGCTATGTGCATTTTCGTGATTGTTATTTAATAACTTTTTTTTTTCTATTTTAGGAGGACCGTAAAGAAGGCATGACAGCTTTCGTTGAGAAGAGGCCACCTAACTTCAAGAACAACTAAGTTTATATTGAAATCATCGGAAAATCAAATCATGTAGTCCTAAGAGAAAGTGCAATTATCTTGTTTAAAATCCAGTTTATTATATTGTTTTATTACCGTTTACTAAATATACAATTTTATTTTTAAGGAATGTTTATTCTTTACTATGGTCTTTTTGTTGAATTATCCATGCCATCCATGGGGCATCTGGGGACTTGGGGGATTAGGTATAGGTATGTAATATTAGAAGATCAATTACAAGTCTGTGCGAATATGTTTAGACTCATTCCATAGTTTTATAAACGCAGCGCTAAAACCATAGCGCTCGATAAAAGCAGAATCGTCTCAATTCTACCCACTTGGTGACGTTAGCACTGACGCTACTCGGTCACATTTATTCAAACAAAAAAAATTTTCAGTGCTTTTTTCGCACTAGTCCGAGAAGTCGTTCGTTTATTGTCAGGTCGAAACTTTAGAGGGCTATCTGTGCTGAAAAACGTCGTAGGATACATCACACTTGCCGACAAAAAAATAAGTTTTAAGACAAAATATTATTAAGTACGTACCGATATTTCTATTACTTCCTAGGGAATTTCACTTTTCTATTACTCCCGCTACACATGCAAGCAATGGCGCGCTTAGACAGTAAGTGTGATGAATAATACTTTTCTGCGGTACCTCTGAAATACAAACTGCATTAGCAAAGTGAATTAGTGTAAAACTTGATTGGCGGCGGTATATTTCGGCGAGGGTGAATGTTGGAGCCCGAGTGAAACGAGGGCGACAATCACCCGAGTTAAAAAAAAGTTTTTGCACGTGTAATGGGACGATTTTTTTCATAACAAGTGCGTCAAAAAGAGAAATTACCGCGCGCGAAGCGTGCGCAAAGTTCGTTTTTGCGCACTAGTTAGGAAAAGAATATAATACTCTAAAGAGCTACTTATGAAACTTATTTTTAGCACTGGTAGTGATCAGCTGGCAACTGTCAAAAAATACAACTAAATTAAATAGTCGTGATAGTTTATTTTGAACGTGAAACCCTTTACTTTAGTAACTTGTAACACTAGCGCTAAACGTCAAATCCTACGAGTTTGACGAGTCTATTCACCCTTGCAGCATAGCATATGTGATGTGAGAAATAATCGGAACCCGACGTGTTTGTTACCTTGTAAATTAATTAATTTACATACATAGCAAATTAATGCAAAATGTTTTTACAACTTTAGTTATAAGCGAAGTTTAGACTCCTACGAGTGTGTTCCGCGCGTGAAAATAGTACAATCGGTTTCCATGTTTTGGGATCATGTTTACCGTAACAGGCATATCATGCAGGAGTTTGAGGACCTAGAAGTGCACAAAACAAGTGTTTCCGTGTTTGTAGCGTTGTTTTACTTAGAAATGCTATATATTCTGATTATGACGCTGTCAATATTGAACAGACTGAATCAGAATATGCCGTCGTAAATCGTGAAGATTTCTCTGTATTCCTCATCAGTAAGTTATGAACATTTAGGTTAATTACTAGTCGTGATTGCGATTTACCTAAATGGGTTTGTTGAACTTGTGTAATCAATGCTTTAGTAGTATTTAGCTATAATGTATTATTATGATTGGCTATCTAATGGATGTAGTTACAATTCTTTTCTTTGCACTTTTTATCAAAGGAATGATAGAAATGTTTACTAACAAACGGAAATCATGTAATTCAGCCTATCTTAGAGCAACCTTTCTTGCAAAGAATATTGTAAGTGAATTAATTGAAATGAGACATATCTGGAAAAAAAAAACACATTTTTCTATTGAAAGGCCGCCTACACCCTGCCTCTTGCCTACACACAACCAACACCCCATAAATAATAAATCAATAGTAGTAAGAGGTCTAGCTACTCAATTTCAATATAGAAGATCATTTGTGTGGTAAAATACTAGAATTTTATTAGAAATTAAAGTAGACTTGTGCACTAAGTTAAGAAAGCTAGATTTGGCAAAATATCTTCTCTAAAATACATATATTCTCTAAAATACAGTGATAATTTCTGTGAGTTTTCTTAAACTTATGACATCTAAAAGGTAGCCTCATGTTCTTTGAATATGAATTCAAATCTTTTAAATGGAGTGGATTGACACTTACTTGGCAGATGATCTTTGATCTCTTAGTTGCTTATCTCATGGCATATCTAAATATATATATGTCTATTGTATGTAACAACCACATGTCAAGTCCTTGAACCCGCTTACACTAACATCATAATAATTTTACGTGAGGCTAGTATTTGGTGGTCACATCTTTCTGATAACTATGTGAGCATTATATTACCAAAATTTAACATACCAATTTTTGTGTTATAAATTGTTTGTATGACTAACTTTCATAACACAGTGGAAATGATCATGATTTTTGTTTTGATGAAGCCCTTAACTATATACATTTTTTTACATTTGACTCTTGTACATTATGTACATAATTAAAACCAAGTTAAAAGTTATACAAGGGGGTTAACCCCTTATTCATAAACGTTTGCTAACTTAACAAGCCGCTAATAATTGTTTGTCCCTTTCGGTCTTAACAACGTGTCAATAACAGCAAAAGGGACAAACAATAATTAGTGGCTTGTTAAGTTAGCAGACGTTTATGGATAAGGGGGTAAGAGCATAGAATTGAAAATTCTGTGGTATTGTGTGCAGTAGACAACAAATGTATGTAATGTAATCTTTCAATGTTTGAAATTTCTCTTCTCTTAGTAAGTAGTAGGTATAAGCTTACAGCACAAAGGTGTACTTAAGAGTGTGCTGTTAATACTACGATCACAATACATTATAAAGGGAATTCCACATACCTACAATAATTTATTTATACATGTGTAAATCAATAGACAATTTATTATTAGCATAAACCTTTACAATTGATGATGATGATGATGATGATGATGATGATGATGATGAATTGGAAGCTGTATACAATGTATGACTTCAACTTGAAACTAATAACCAAACCTGCATTCAGTTATATAATATTGATTGTTTTGCTTGCAGATAATTAATCAAAAATGACTGACATTAAGATAAAGGAGCGGCTGTACCTCTCGAAGGTTGACAACATCTACGTGGACCATCAACAGCTGATGCAGCACCAGGTTGATGCCCTCCGGCTACTTTATGCTCAATTTAAAAAGGTATATTTTTAAATATATGTATTGATATTGCCACTATACTTACTCAAACCTCGTATCCTCTCTAGTGCTCTTTCACATACTACAGTACAGTAGTATTACTTAACACACAAAAATCTAAATATTTCATAAAATAATTTGATTTATTCTTTAAAAATTTAGTGATAAAATAACTTAAAAATATTTTACTTCCTTACACATTATCAGCCTATTTCAGTCCACTGCTGGACATAGGCCTATCCTACTACCTATGCATCATCATCATAAATTTAAGAGCTGCGCTCTTGTCGGTGGAGCAGCTTCCATGATTCCCTGTCCAAAGCCTTTTCTTTAAGATCCTGATACGACACGACTTCCACTTTCTCTTTCAGTTGGTCCATGTATGCTAATCTTGGCCTGCCACTCTTCCTTCTGCCTTCTACTTTTCCCTCTATGATGGTCTTGATGAAATCGTCGTGTCGCAACAGGTGGCCTAACATCTTCCCTCTTCTATTCTCAATGGTATTCAATAGGCATCTCCGTTCTTGAACTACTACCTATGCATGTGGACGCATTAGGGGGTCATACCATAATCACCACACTGGGCAAGGAGGTTATCAATTGCAGTAGTGCACATACTAGGGTGCTTCTTATTTTTGCAATTTTGTAGGATGTTCGAACCAATAAAGGAGCTCTTTGCTCTCCCAACTGCAATTTTCTATGGGGCACCCTCTCATTTTGTTATTTGATAAGTAAACCATTTTGTTTTTTTTTTCAATTATTATAAATAAAAATTAGGGGTCGCTACCAAAGTACGAAACTACGAAGTTCAAGAAAGGCAAAATGATTAGTCGTTTTTTTATTACTTCGGTAGCGACCCTTAATTTTTGTTTATAATAATTGAAAAAATAAATAAATATGCTTTACTTATCAAATAACAAAATGAGAGGGTGCCCCATAGAAAATTGCAATCGGGAGAGCAAAGAACTCCTTTATTGGTTTGAACATCCTACAAAATTGCAAAAATAAGAAGCACTCTAGCACATACACTATGTGGTTGCCCATCAAAAATTTAAAATAAATTAATGATCAGTGACACTTCTATCCCTTATTCAACGCTTATGACACCGAGAAGAGTTGGGAGACATATATTCTTGCCACCACCACACGGCAAACATACTTCACTACTACACACTTAACCACGTCAATTCTTCATAGAAAAAGGGTGGAGTGATCCTGAACGACCCCAGCGGTTACGGCAAGACGGTGGTAGCGGTGCTGTTTCTGCACGCCCTGCGGAAGACACTACCCGCGCCTGCGCTCGTGCTCTGCCGCTCGTCGGAGCTGCAACACTGGCGACACCACTTCCACACTTGGGCGTCCACTGAAGGTCAGTACAGTTACATACAAGTTCACAGAATTAGATTTGGATAGAAGAAACAAGTTCATTCCGAGCGTGTCAGATTTTGTACTGAAGTTGTTACTTGCCTATGATTTTAAATATGTCTCAGGCCCTTGAGTATTCATATTTTTTTGGGTTGTTGCAATTAATATTACTTAAGGAGGCATTATTAATGTTTATGTTCACTTCAACTTACAAAATTTGACGCCCGAAAGCTGCAAGCTGCGATTAAAGACGGACAACTCACTGGATTTCACTGAGTTCATTTGACACGCTAAGTAGATACGTTTGCTTGATCTATGGTATATATGACATCTGTGTACAAGTTACTGCTCCGCTGCATATTCTTCCACAGGGCAGAGTTGCACTCTTTCGCCACTACTTCTACACATCTTGGCAACAGCGAAATCAGTGTTGTTACAAACGCAAACGAAGTTAGCTGATCATTTTTGAGCCTTATTACAATGCTTTTAAAGTTCACAAACAGGCAGTATATGTAGGTGACTGAACCATAAAAAAAAAACACTATTCCCACGTGATAAGAGTCGAAGTAGTAAACCATATTTTTGGTGGATGGTATGCGCAGATGTTTATCATCTGTATGGTCTATATCTATCATATGTATAGCAACTGTACGACGATACTTACTTATTAAAATTTGTACAGAAATTCTTAATATAGTTTTGATATGAACAGGATCCAAAACCAGTTTCGTGATATCAATAAAAAGTGTTGCTGATGACATAATGATATCCTATTATAAACAGTTAAAACAGTTTCGTCAGACGCAATAAGTAATTTGGTTTCCCATCCTTTTGCTTTTTTGGGATGTTGCATCAAATTGCATTTTTAACCTTTTTGAAAACTTTGAAGAGAAATTATAAAAAAATCCCCTTTAGGTATATTTCCGGCTGTATCGTCCTGTGTACAATTTTCTGTTGTTGTGGGTGGCACTGGCACTCGCCTTATAGACGCCCGAAAAACGCTCATAGCCGCATCGTTCGAGGCGAAGCGAAACAATTGGCGTAATATTTGTCGCTCTTATGACACTAGAGCCTCCTTCCAGCTAAAGGCTAAATTGGATACCGCCCTGAAGCGATCAATGGTGGTCTTACCAGGTCGTCGCTCCATCTTGTGGGGAGCCTTCCCACGCTGCGCCGTGATTGATTGAAAAACTATAATTAGATTGGGCTCATGCATAAATCATGTGAGGTTTTTTCGGCTACTTTTTGACCCCCCCCTCCCCCATGGTGATGTTTGGTGAGTTTTTTGGCTAGACCCCCCCCCCCCCCCCCTAGCAGTCTCACGTGTATTTTTTTCATTCAACTTTTCACGTTCGCTAGCTGAAATTCACAATATTTCTTTGTTTGTTCATCGTAGAAAAATACACGTGAGGTCTCCTTGTACCCCCCCCTCCCCTACCGTGATCTTTCGTGATGTTTTCTTGGACCCCCTCCCCCCCTATAGGACCTCGCGTGATTTATGCACAAGCCCATTCTAACTCCCTTATTCATAAACGCCCCCTAACTTAGCAGGCGGATACATATTGTTTGTCTCTTTCGGTTTTATCAATATATCTATCAATGGTTTTTTTTATATGTTTGCCACTATCATGCATGGTATAAAATAAAACAACTATAGTCATAAGCGACACATAATATCCCCAAGGCCAAATTTTTAAATAAGTAGTAGATGTAAAGGTGCTTCAGTTTTCCTGTTGTTTCACTTACCCAACTTAACTATACATATTTTATAAACTATTCACCAAAACGCTTATATTATTCCAGACATAATCTTCGAGTCGTCTAACCCGTACGTGAAGAAAGCCATCTTCGTGAACACTCGGCAGCAGCTAGCGTCAGTGTGCCGCCGCAGCTGGTCCGTGGTGGTCGTCGACGATGACTTGCCGAAGGACTTGCACGGCGACTTTAAGATATACCTCACCAATGATGATATGAAGGTATGTCGTGTTCAGACCCCGGAATTCTGGTAGCATTTTTGAGCTGTCATAGGGACTTCTCGTTTATCGACTATCGACTATACATATGTATATTGATAAATACAGAATAAATACATACATTAATAGCTGGGTCGCGTTTTATAAAATTACAATTTACAATTTCGCTGTTTGCCTCTCTTTCTAGCCAATATGTGCGTGCGTTAGAGAGGCAAACAGCGAAATTGTAAATTGTAACTTTATAAAACGCGACCCTGGTCTCTTCGCTCATGAGCGATCCCGTTTAGATAATTTTTGAATGGCTATAAATCGTCCATTAAATACAAAAGCGACACAAGTCAAAAAATTACTTTTTACAGGGGAGCTGTTTAAGGTGGATTCTACCCTATCCCTGCCGCTTATCTGCTAAAAGATGGCGCTACAATTGCACAAACACCATATTTTCGTCATTTTCTGCTAAACCGAGAATCAGAGATAACATGTTTTGAGATACGCGCACGAAGCAAAAAATCTAATGTTCAAATTGATAGCAATCTGCACAAAATACTGTTCTTCTAAATCGCAATAATGAAAAAACTAGAAAATTATGTAATTTTTTACCCTGTAACGCACACTACTACACCTCCTGTCAGTACCCAATGTCAGTCGTACAATCATTACTCGTTAATAAACTAGATGGCGCCAGTTAAAAGAATAGCTTTTCTAAATGGTCTAAGTTCTAACTAGAGGGCGCCAATTAGGAAATGACTTTATATTGTATTGTATATTTCTGAAGCAAAACCAACTGTTGGTTTGGTATATAAATACCTACTTTAACTGTACAGATATAACAACAGCTGTAGTAAAGAAGTTATTCCCTTACTCTCAGGATAATACCTATCCGTCGCCGTTAGGTATGTACAACTCTTTAGAGTATTATATTCTTTGGTACAGCTACTTACTGGTAAATAAAATAGTTATCAAAGATAGTTACTTAAAATGTCCCAAAATACTAGTATTCACCGCAGCGGGTCTCTATTCGCTAGGAACAATGTGGTAATTACGAGTATGAATTGACCTAAGAAATTCATATTATTATAATACAAATGATCAACGGCACTAGCACATATCGTGCATGACAGGAACCTTGTCGCAGCTACCCGTCCCTTTTTGATTACATTGATTCAAAAGAGATGAGAAGTTGCGAGTAGGTCACAAATTGCTGCCAATGTTGTTGTACAAGATGTGCTAGGGCCTCAAGTATAATAAGTAATCAAATGTGTAGATATTTTGGGTTGTTCTATGGAGTTAGAAGATTGAAGAAATATATATATTAGACATGTAGTAGTAGACCAAATTGAATGATTTTTATCGGACATTTGGATTTTAGACCTTGTTGGAGTAACATTTATATTACTAAATGTTAGCCTACATACCTACTATGTTAGTCTCCAACTAACATTTTACATTACATAATATGTAAGGATAGTGTTATCCTATCTAAGTTTACCTACATTTTCGCCTACCATCCCATAAGATGCTAATAAATTGTCCGTTATCAATTAAAAGTAGGTTAGGTACGAGTACTTACATACAAACGCAACGAAGATTTTCCAGACACAGGCGAACAGCTGGACGCTCAATTTTCGGATGCTTTATACAAGGTGCTGTATTTCCGTTGTCAGAGAGGTTTTATAAGTTTTAGGATGCAGAGTAGTTAGACCCGCTAGAGTTTAGTTCATGTTTCAGAAGTACCTAGGCATTGTTACAGTAGCTAATACCTACTATTTTACGCGGTTTCAACATTTTTCATCACATTTGCTTTCTAAGCGCGCCATTGCTTGCATGCATAGTGGGAGTAATAGAAAAGTGAAATTCCTTAGGGAATACCAATATTTCGTTTTTTAACATATTTTTTGTCCGCAAGTGTTACAAAAAACATCGTATGCATCACAATCGGTAAGAGGCATACCTACTAACTCGAGTCATCAAAAGCCCTCCGCCTACGGCGTCGGGCTTCTAACACTCTCGTTAGTGATAGTGGCTGTTTTCCTAGCTGTTGATGTTTGTCTGATAGCATTGCAACTGAATGTATTATTATCAAGTTTTGAAGGTAGGTAGGTAGGTACTTCTTGAACCTAGTATCTACAAAACGTACTAGAGAGGGAAAGGATACTTTCAGGCACTGTGTGCTTACCATAAACTGCCGCAGCGTTTTTAACGCGGACTTACTTTCCATCCCGCCCGTAATTGCGTCTTGGGGCGAGCCAGCCGTATAGAAAGCACCTATGTAAGTCCGCGTTAATAACGCAGGGGCAGCTCATGGTACGGCTACTGGTTCCACAGGAGGCAAGTAAGGGATGATTTCTCGACTTTTTTCTCGCTCAATAAACAAAGAGAAGACATAGATCCTATGTCAGTAAAATTAACAAATATACCTATATTATATGTAGATGATCGTTGGCTGTTCACACTGCCGCTTCCTCAGTGAGGCTTTTTAATATTTTTTCTGACACTGGGGCGGTGATATAGCGTAAGGACCAACAAACTGTCAAAATAAATACGCGAATTGAATTTTCTATATATTTTGTGGTTTATTTATTCTTAAAACCATTACATTAGGAATAATGTTTTCTAAAATAAATAAACTTTTCCAAATCAATACCCATGAAATGCCTTTAGTACCTACCGTTTGGTATTCGGATTTGATAGCTGGCTGCCAAATGGGAAATATAGTTTCCCGTCTGGTAGGATGAAATGGGACTAACTTTCCCATCTCGTATCTGGATTTGGTACAAACCTGGATACAAACCGGTAATGATAAGTCCCGATTTAAAGCCAGTTACCTATTGCGATTTTAATCCCATTTCAAAGCTGGTTTAGTAGCCAATCTACTAAAGGATGAAATGAACAAAGTTCTAGTAATTTTGTTTAGTGTCAGTCATTTTGAGTTCCTGTTAGGACCCAATCTTCAGTTCGGCGACCTTTTTCTAGTCGTCATACATTTATAAAATTAATAAACTCCAAATGTAACCGTTATAATAGCGGGACCAGATCCTGACTTCGATCGATTCATATTGCATTATTTAGTACTGAATTTGTATTATTTGGTACCTGTTGTAAAAAAAATTGTACCTCTTCTATTTCAAACTTACATTCAATCAGTCTGGTCCCGTCATTATAACGTTATAATGGCGGAACCAGGTTCTGAATTCGATCGATTCATATTGCATTATTTAGTACTGAATTTGTACTATTTGGCCTGTTGTAAAAAAAATTGTACGTATTCCATTTCGAAAAAATATAATTTTGAAATGGAAGAGGTACTAATTTTTTACAAGAGGTACCAAATAGTACTAATTCAGTACTAAATAATGCAATATGAATCGACAGAATATGAACAGAATTCAGGACCTGGTTCCGCCATTATAACGTTACAATGGCGGGACCAGACTATTTTAGGTATTTTTTTTACATCAGGTACCGAATAGTACAAATTCAGTACTAAATAATGCAATATGAAATCGATCGAATTCAGGACCTGGTTCCGCCATTATAACGTTATAATGGCAGGACCAGACTGTTTGAAGTATAATTTTAAAATGGAAGAGGTACTAATTTTTTTACAACAAGTACCAAATAGTACAAATTCAGTACTAAATAATGCAATATGAATCGATCGAATTCAGGATCCGGTCCCGCCATTATAACGGTTACCTCCAAATACCATTAGAATTTCGATATTTTATGTTCAGTGCCTATGAACCTGACAGCTGTTTGGACCACACGCCTATATAGCGTCGCGTGCAAAAGATCGAAAACCCTAACTTACTGGCCAACGATACAGTAAATGTAATAAACAGTAGCCGTACCATGACTTTGCAAGTATCGGTAACATTAGGTTTTACTAAATACGTTAAGCAGGCTATCGCGCTCGCTCCTATTTGTAAGCGCGAGTGCGATAGAAATGATAGAATGCACATATCGAGTAAAACCTTACGTAATTACGTATACGTATCCTTTACTTTCCAGCTCATGGCACGGCTACAGTACCTACCTACTCTTCTGTACTCTTCTGCTGAGAACGAATATTCGCAAAATCGAAATATTTGTGGCCTAAATATATGCATAGCCAAAACATAGGTTTCAATCTGCTGAGTATCGAAAGTTCATCGGCTCGTCTGTTCTTGTATCAACGTCTGTGCTAGGTACAAATTGTTTTATAGGTATCCATGTAGGAATACTTTGTAAATAGATGACGAATAGTACCTAATACCAAAGTTTGGAGCTACTATTAACGATGTAATCGAGATAATGGGTTGCTGAATGGTTGACACATACATATTATAGTTTTTATATACATAATATATTCTTGCTCTTTATTCTATACTCTGTTTGGTTAGATATTTAAAAAAAGGTAAACAATCTTGTAGTATCTTTTTATTGAAAACTACAAGTAGAAAATAAGTTTTACCAAATATACATAATATAACAAGGGAATACAGTGATTTACATTGTTTTGATTCATTAAGTACCTAGTTTGGATTTTTAAATGCATTTTTCAATAAAAAGATAGTGCAAGATTTTTTACCTTTTTAAAATACCTAACCAAACAGAGTATAAGTGAGTCAATTTTACATTTTGTTTACAAGTGTGATGTTTGTGCCGGTGACCAATTACAATTGTGGCCTCGTTTATACGCTTTTCGACCCAGCGAATATTCGATCCGGTAGCAGTCGAGCCATCCCATAATCTCGGTCACAAATATACGTCGATTGTCCAATCGAAACATTAATTTTTATTTTAGGATATTCAATCCATAATAGCCACTCAGTAGCTTTTGGTAACTGTGGTTACCAGCTGTCACTCTTATGTTACATAGGAATAAAAGTAGCAGTTGAGCCAACGGACTGAAAGATACTCCGATAGTGCGTACGTATCTCAGTTCCGATTCAAGAGTGACATACGAGGTTACTAAGAGTGGTGACAGTTTTCATAAGAACTCTACCTGAACTTCACTCCACAGAATGTGATACTTTTCTGCGCAAGTGCAAGACTGAATTTTCATAGTAGGGGAGAGTGGGGTATAGTGGATCTCTTTTTTTTACAAATGTTGTAGTGGTGTTATTTTTATTTGTAATTTTCTAGATACCTTATTGTCCCACCTATTCCTTAGAGGACACATTTTCCAGCACAAGTATATAATTTACATATCGCTTTAAAATCATTTTCATTATAAAAAAGTGAACTAAAGTTACCTCTTCAATCAAAAATCATAGAACAGTTCCTAGTTTGAGGTAAAAACTAGGAACAAGACTTTTCAGGTATAATTGAAAGTATCTTCCGTTATTTAGTTACTCCAATATTAGTATCACACAGACGAGCAAATTCGTAAAAAAAGAATACCGGTTTATTAAAGCGATAAATAAAGCTAATACAAAATATTCACCGTGCACTATTATTTATTCACTGTACCCCACTCTCCCCTATTTTTCTGCACAGTCTGGTTGCTACTGTATGCAGATATTTTCTCGCATAATGCATTCGCATAACATAGTTTGATGTTGGTGTTGAAATGTAGACCTTTTCTTTAACTTTTGTCGGTTTCGATCACCGACACTCATGTAGAAAATGCTCACTTTCATCACTCGTATTCAGTAACAATATTTATTCGGCAAAACACAGCTCAAATTATAATTACAACATTGCAGGCTGTGAAATTAGACTTTGTATTACTTCCTTCAAAATTTTTGTAAGCAATCTTGACATGTGTTACTATTAAAAAAATACTACTGAATAATAAGTCACAGCAGCAAATACGTACCATTTACATTATTTTAGATGAACACCAGCATAATGTATGCTATCATTTATACCCTGTTGCATTCATAATTAAACATTTTGACGCCACGTCCAAACCAAAAACTTTCACTCAGACGCCATGTCGCCAAAATGTCAAAACTAAATATGAACTTTACGCAAGTGACTGTAGGTATGTATTGCTCTGTGGATGGTAACTTATATATCGGTCGGCGTTGAACCTGCAATGTCATAGTAATTGGCGTCCTAAAGGATAATGGTTGTTAATGAACAGTGATATGATATAAGAAAGAGTTCGAAGTTACAAAACGAGAAGTTTGTCGTTTGTAATATGAAGGATCCACGGAAATATACTTTAAAAACAAATTCACACCTTATCCTCTTAAAAGTAAGATAGTTTTTCCTTGAATTGCCCCTTTTTGAATTGACTAGACATTTTCTTTCCGTGGACCCTTCATATAATAATGAATGAATCCGACAAAAACAATTGAGCTGTGGCAGAATGTGGTCATCGTTTGCCTACTTAGAAATAATAAAAAACAGTTTTATAATTATTGAATGAAAAGCCTAATTTGGAATACTAACACTAACAACGTTAAAATGTATACTTGTGTCTTAACCCCTAGAGTGCCTAGTGACAGATCCGTCACAAGCAATTTGGACTATAATTTAAAATAATTAAAGTAATTATTCAACAAGCAAATGTATGGCAACGGCGTTCCAGGGGTTAATATATCTATCAGTCAATTATTGCGATTACCAGAGGAAAAAATATTCTTAGTTGATGTCTTTTACGCAATGTACATATACCTTCCTTCT
The DNA here is from genome assembly GCA_025490895.1 of Thaumatotibia leucotreta. Taxonomy (NCBI): domain Eukaryota; kingdom Metazoa; phylum Arthropoda; class Insecta; order Lepidoptera; family Tortricidae; genus Thaumatotibia; species Thaumatotibia leucotreta. Next base: position 23,365 of record JALPQI010005711.1, on the reverse strand, counting down.
AAAATATATTATAAGGGCGGATTTTTGTTAAGATGTCGTATTTTTAAATTTTCCAAATTTGGACTTTTTTTATTTTTTCTACTCAGAAACACGAATTCTTTCGATCCTTACAGAAATAAAAAAGTCTCCCAAAAAAAATTCCATCGAGTTACTATTTTCCATACACTTTTTTCGACTGTAACTCAGTGGAAAAAATGTATGTATTTTTCGGGACACTTTTTTCTGCTAATGAGGATCGAAAAGGCTCGTGATTCTGAGTAGAAAAAAAATCCAAACTTAGAAAACTTGAGAAAACTAGAACTAAATAAAAATCCGCTTATGTTATGATTGACTTTACTTTGAACTTGACAAATGATTTTTTGCATTTGATATCAATCTTGCTACGTTGTCACTCTTCGTAATATAATTTTATTATAATACATAATTATTATAATAATGTCGAAAATTAAACAGTATATTTCCACAAACATTGTACTTAATTCAAAACATAATTATGAATGTTTCTTGTCACCAAGTTCAATACCATTTTCTTGAAACGTGTTCCGTTACATTTTCATTAGGTTCTTTCCGCTGAAGTATCTTCCCAATCTTCAACTGTATTTCAATATTCAACTGAAAAATATGATTGTATAAATGTAAGTATAGTTGCGAGAGTTACTTACTACAACATTGACTTTATAATGTCATGTCATTGTCAGTGATCGGATTAGGTAGTGCCATTTCGGGTGAATGACCTTAAACATTATACTTAACATGGATAAGCCTCGGGATCCTGGGACTTATATTTTTTTACAGAACATTTTCTTGTTATGTCATAAATTAAAGAAACATGAAAAAATAAAAGGATTTTGTAATTGTGAATACATCTTTTATTTGATGTTTTTATAGCTGCTACTAACAGTAGTAGAAGCAAAACAATTATTAAAGAAAACCCTATGACTGCTCTACTTTAAAGTCTGGTAAAGTAGTAAAAATGATTGATTAAACCAATTATTTAACTACGAGTGTGAAATTAACAACTAGAAAAACATTAATAAACGCACACATATGACAAAATTAGCTATTGTGGAAAAATACCCTTAAAGGGCATTTTCGCGAGAAGAGATCCAAAAAAATATTTTTTTAGGTAGGTAAATTTAATGTTTTTCCTAATCAGAATAACGAGTTCTTTCAATCTAGGAGAAAAAAGTACAAGAAAAAAATGGTCCCACATTTTTCATACATTTTACATGCTCTCCACTTCGTAACCGCTGTACAAAGTGTTTGAAAAACGGTTACGTAATAGAAACAATAAGTTTAACACTTTTTTTCTTCTAGTAGGACTGAAAGAGCTCGTGATTCTGAGCAGGAAAAACATAAAATTTACCTGTTTCAGAAAAATAAGTTTTTGTATCTCTTCTCGCGAAAATGCCCTAAAACCATGTTCGACAAGTAAAATTAGACTAATTTTTATCAATATCAAACTGAAAGTAAACAAAATAACTATAAAATTGTAAATTTTCGAACAAAAATTTCACTTTTCATATTAAATGTCGGGCTTAGAAGTTATGTCCACACTAAGATAACGTACCGAAGTCCCGCGAAATGGCACTACCTAATCCGATCACTGGTCATTGTCATAGATTATTTACATTTTTGATCTCGAATTCCATTTCAGAGCTTAGGGTCGCCGTCGCCGATTACGGCGTGGATAACTAACTATACAGGGTTACTTTATCACCGGTACAATAAATTTTCCCACATAATTGGTATCGATAAAATATTGGTAAAATTGACATATTTTTTTCATTTATTATTAATTTATCCTTCATGTAAATGTAAAATAATGGGCTCGCTAATGACAAGACGTAGAGGGCGGCGGGTAGGGGTGAGCGACCTGCAGGCCGGCGCACGAGTTGGCAACATAGCAGTTATCTTACGAGTATCTCGGTGACTAGGTCACGGTCAGTCCCACGGTTGACGTAGGTGTGTGCACGCGCGCCGTATCGTACTACCTTCAGTCGAAAATTGCTCGTACGAATGGTTCGTAGTTATTTTCTCATTGGGGAAAATACAATGGCAGCTCAGCGGCTATACGCTGAACAAAGTGTGCCCCGCCTGGAAAATGCCAGTGTTAAGACCAGCCAGGTCAACAGATTTGACCCCGTGTGACTTTTTTTGTGGGGTGAGGTGAAACGGCGGGTATACGTTGAAGGGGCCCAAAATTACGAAGACTTAAAAAGTCAAATAATAAGTGCATTTTGATGAACTCAACAGTGAAAACTACAGACTTATGATGGGAAATATCGAAGGAAACATTCATGTAAATTAATTAATAAGTATGAGAAATGGACTCCATTAATTAGGTATGTTTTTTTATTCCAATCATTGTACATAAAGTTGATATCAAATTTTGAAATACGCCTCAATGAAGAAAGTTTCTGTCCTACTTTGTAATTTTATCACGTTTCCCAGACATATTTTAAAACATTCACAGAGAAAAATTCTTTATTTAAGCCCGTGGAAGTATGAAGGAGGATTTGGGATCTAGTAAGATATTTTTGCCAAGTTATAATCATAAGTTGATACCCGGTGCACATTACCGCCGCCGCTTTTCCAATCCGCCATGCCGCGTGCGATGACGTTTTAAAGAAACAGTAAAGTTGCCAGTTAGTGTGTTTTGCTAATTATGCACATTGATAATGCGCAATGCGTCCAAATTTCCTGTTAGGTTTGCGGATAAGTTCAAACATTGGTATTTCAGTTTTTTGTTCTAACAAAAATGCTAGTATTCTGTAACTTGGACTACTATGTATTACGTATGTTGATTTTTTGATTATACTGGGTTATTTTTTCATCAGTACAAATACTCTAGGGGGTGTATAAGTAAGTCATAATGAACAACTTTTACTAAGGGTCCGAATTCAGGTTCGGCCCCATAGTAAAAGTTGTTCATTTTGACTTACTTATACAGCCCCTAGAGTATTTGTACTGGAGAAAAAATAACCTTGTATATATATATATATGTATATCAGTGAACGCACATAAACCATGGAAACATCCTGTCCGTGCAATTATGACCCAACACAAACTACTCTTGAGTGGGCGTTCCTAAAAAACTACTCCTGGAGCTGTTTCAGTCTGGCCGAGTTGACAGTAATTGACGGACGTCTGAATGCGTTTCTATAAATAACGGTAAAAACTAATTAAAAAGGCCTTCATGTGCTGTAGGCTGGTGTAAAAACAGTTATAGTAATTCTAAGGACAGGGGAATTACTTTTCACGTGTCATAAAACAGATAACTTCGGTAATTTTGAATATAAATATAATAATATTTATGGCATTTTTCTATACTACCGTTTTAAACTAAAACGTCGTAAGTCCATACAATTTTACAATAGCATATGACGTTTTAAAATGGTTGTATACTATAGGGATGTCGTTATGCCCAATAAAGCAAGTTTTTTTAACTAACTGAGATTTGATTTCAACATATTACATTTTAATAAATTCCTTTTTCACTTTCATGGGATTGATTGAACTACCTATTACCTATGCAAAAGTAGGTACGTAGTTCTCAAATTTATAACTAACTTCAATATTTTCATTTTACATCGCATTTTAATTTTTTCCATTCAGATTACCGCAAGATGCTGTTCGTACTGTTCGTAGAGACAAATGGGTAAAAGGTGTCCGATTAGAGAGACGAGAAAATGATTGGATGCCTAGCAAAAGATCTATAATTGGTTCTCTTCATTTCAAAGATGAAGACTATCTTTTACTTGTCTAAAAAGGGGTTTACGCAGCTTAATAAGACCGCCATGCTGATTTGTACTGTAATCGATTACTCATCAGTTGACTGTTGTCATATGAAATAGTAGATTGTACAACAAGTGCACAAAGTGACCCATTTTCAACCGATGCAATTTTTTGGTCTGAGCGAAGCGAAGACCAAAATAGTAGACGAAGATAAAAATGGACATTTATGCCCGTGTTGTACACTCTACTTTTCACTTCGTTTGCGAGGAAAGAATTCATTTTCAGTACATCAGCGCAGTACACAACCATTTTTAACAATAACTGCCAGCCATCTTCTTGCCTACCGACGCATACCGCAAACGTCATCCAGCGGCCGAGTGGGGTGGGGTAATTCGAATTGGTGCGGGGGTGGTCGTGGCCTTTCTGTATGTAGTACTATTATTTATTCTGTGATTATGTTATTAACATACCTTCAATTATTATGGGCATTTACCTCCTAATGCGTCTATACGCATAGTTAATAGGAGAGGCCTACGTCCAGTAGTGGACTATCATAGGCTGATGATGATGATGATGATGATGATACCTTCAATTTTATTCGCCTATTTCTAGCGAAAACTTTCCATATGTACAGAGCTTCTGAGATGGTTAGTAGCTGTAAGCATAATATGTCCGTTTCTACCAAATAGACATTGTGTTTTATGTTCTCTTTATCAGATTTGTTATTGTACCCGCGATAAAGACGTATGCATATCACTATCTCAAAAAAACTCCAAGTTCCTTCACACTTTCTCCGAATTTATTATGAGGCCCATATTGAGGCAGTGGACCCAATTGCTTATCAAGAGGATCCTAAAAAGCGAACACAAAATATCATTATCTCAAACCAGCTCAGAGTTCCCTCGCACTTACTCCAAGTACATCATCAGGCCTATCTTGTGGTATTCGACCCAACTGTTAATCCTGAAAAGCCAACCTAGCATATCATTATCAGAACCAACTCAGAGTTCCCTCGAACTTCCTCCAAGTTCATCACCAGCCCCATCTTGTGGTATTTGACCCATGTTCACAAAGAGGATCCTCAAAAGTGAACACAACATATCAATATCTCAAACAAACTCCGAGTTCCCTCGCACTTCCTCCAAGTTCATCATCAGGCCTATCTTGTGGTATTTGACCCATGCTCACCAAGAGGATCCTAAAAAGCCAACAGAACATATCATTATCTCAAACTCAAACCAACTCCGAGTTACCCCAAACATCCTCCAAGTTCATCATCAGACCCATGTTGAGTATTTGACCCATGCTCACCAAGAGGGTCCTCAAAAGCCAACACAACATATCATTATCTCAATCCAACTCAGAGTTCCCTCGTACTTACTCCAAGTTCATCATCAGGCCCATCTTGTGGTATTTGACCCATGCTCACAAAGAGGATCCTCAAAAGTGAACACAACATTATCATTATCTCAAACCAACTCCGAGTTCCCTCGCACTTCCTCCAAGTTCATCACCAGCCCCATCTTGTGGTATTTGACCCATGTTCACAAAGAGGATCCTCAAAAGTGAACACAACATATCAATATCTCAAACAAACTCCGAGTTCCCTCGCACTTCCTCCAAGTTCATCATCAGGCCTATCTTGTGGTATTTGACCCATGCTCACCAAGAGGATCCTAAAAAGCCAACAGAACATATCATTATCTCAAACTCAAACCAACTCCGAGTTACCCCAAACATCCTCCAAGTTCATCATCAGACCCATGTTGAGTATTTGACCCATGCTCACCAAGAGGGTCCTCAAAAGCCAACACAACATATCATTATCTCAATCCAACTCAGAGTTCCCTCGTACTTACTCCAAGTTCATCATCAGGCCCATCTTGTGGTATTTGACCCATGCTCACAAAGAGGATCCTCAAAAGTGAACACAACATTATCATTATCTCAAACCAACTCCGAGTTCCCTCGCACTTCCTCCAAGTTCATCATCAGGCCTATCTTGTGGTATTTGACCCAACTGCTAATCCTCAAAGCCAACACAACATATCATTATCCTTAACCAACTCCGAGTTCCCTCGCACTTACTCCAAGTTCATCATCAGGCCTATCTTGTGATATTTGACCCATGCTCACCAAGAGAATCCTAAAAAGCCAACAGAACATATCATTATCTCAAACTCAAACCAACTCCGAGTTACCTCGAACTTCCACCAAGTTCATCATCAGACCCATGTTGAGTATTTGACCCATGCTCACCAAGAGCAGCCTCAAAAGCCGACACAACATAATATATCATTATCTCAAACCAACTCCGAGTTCCCTCGCACTTACTCCAAGTTCATCATCAGGCCTATCTTGTGGTTTTTGACCTAACTGCTCATCCTACAAAGCCATCGTAGGATATCATTGTCTCAAACCTACTCCGAGTTCCCTCGAACTTCGTCCAATTTCATCATCAGGCCTATCGTATGACACGGAACCCAACTCATACCAAGATAATACTAAAAAGCCAACATAACATTTATCGATATCAAATCAACTCCGAGTGCCCTCGTATTGCCTTCGAGATCAATTATTGTCAGGCCCATCGGTGGAATCACATGGGCGATGAGCGTTCCTGACTCAAAAAACCTGCGTTAAAAAAACTGTCCACATTACGTACTTACGCAATAAACTGTAAAAATTTTGAATCAAACGACTTGTTTACTTACCACTAACTACGTAAAAAACTACAAACTACTGATTACTACTGAATAATCTAATCTAAAAAAGATTGGAAAATGTTACATAGCTAAAAATCAATCCTTATTTTCATCTCTATTCCGTAAACCCGGTTGAACTTACTTAAAACAAAGCACGTGGTCACGGTAATTAACGAAACCAACATTGTCCCACCTCTAATGGTACACGTGCTTCGTAAGAAAGGAATAGCACATTGAATTTTTGATTTGATGAATGGGGAGAAGTAGGGGAAACTTGCCTAATTCGTACCCCTTAAGAGAAAGTGCTAAATATCAGGATATATAAATAAGAAATTAATATGTTTATGATATCAAAAGAATCTTTATTTATTTACTAATCGACTAAACTAACAAATAAATTTTGAACTTCAATATATTCTGAGATAAACATAATTAAAAAAAAAAGTGGAAAAAGTACGATTTTAGACAATGTATTCCAAAATCGTACCTCTGTATCCCTATTTCGTACCCTCATAACTTAGTATGAAAATTAAGATTGTATAATTATTTATAGTCTCATTATTATAGCCAATGATATTCAGGGATATTAGTAATATTTATTTAGCCACTAATCTTATTATTGACTTTATATTGTTGACTTTCTTGCTTGCTTATTTCAGATAAAAAAATAACATTTTAACGTTTTTTTTTTTCAATCCATAATTGTTTGTCGGGCTGCATAATTTCATGGCATTGTCAAAAATAACATTAGGAGAATATTTCTCGACTCCAGCACAATGTTAGTGGATCCAGACTTCATTGCGTAGGTACACAAATTATTGTCTCTTATTTTATTTCCTCCCTACAACATGAGCCTGACCAATTTTTTTTTTTAATTTTCTAAATAATATACACAGAGAGTTATTTCTATAACTTTACATGACTAAGTATTGTATTATCCATTGGTTATGTTTATCTTATACAGTCAAATAAACGATTATTCCTAAAACGTACCGGTACGAAATAGAACAAAGTGATGAGTACGATTTAGGCATAAGATAACTAAGATTTAAAAGTTGCCGTATAAAAAAAATGTTGTTAAACTGACGATAATATTTCTCGTAATTAATAGCGTAAATAAGTAAAGAATTAAGCAAAATACTTATAATTTACATAGCTAATTGCGATCAAAATTGAAATCCTTAAGAATCGACCTTGACTATTACTCGAAAACAGCGAAATTAATAACTTATTGGATAATTTTCGATGGAGTGCCACTGTGGGGTTGTTTCTCGAATGATGTTACACACCGACCAAGTTGTTCAGTTTTATAAAACTTGCGCCGCTTCAGCAGTTTCAATTCAGAAGATATTGATGGGGTACGATTTAGGCAGGAGTACGATTAAGGCAAGTTTACCCTACTATAAAGTATAAATAAATATCTTGGGACATCTTACAAAAATCAACCTAGTCCCATGGTAAGCTCAATTAACTATGTCTCAATTAAGTATGACTTTTCTGCGGAATGTAGTTCCGTCTATTTTTAAATTAGAACTTCTTGTTGTATTTGCATACCTATTCACACAACACATGCACAGAGCATCAAAATCGAATCCACTGCAAAATAGTAAGCACTTGGTTTCGCTCGAATCCCGACGCACATTAAAGGATCAAACTTTTCTGTATAAGATTTTAAATAATTACATTGACTCGCCTTATTTAGTAAGCAAATTTTATTTTAAAACTCCCCGTTTGAACACACGACACAACAGGCTATTGTACATTCCCTTTACGCGAAAGAATTATAAATCTAATTCATTCATAAATAAAACGTGCAGGTGTAATAATACTCTTTTCTCCCATATTGATATGTTTAATGTTCCACTAGTTACATGCGTGATTATGTTTAAGAATAATTGTATCGTTTGTGCCCGAATAAACATTAAAACATTAAAACACATGGACATTTCAAAGAAGTGAAATGCACTTTTTCGACTTTTTTATTGCCAAAAACGAGCGCTATTTACGGGTCTGTTATTTAGTCGCATCGCAACTGAACAGGCACGACGAGCGCCGCGTCTATATCAGGGCGAGAAAAAAAACGGCTGGTGACTGCGAGTCGCCTTATAATGAGCGTCTATAGGAGGTGGTCTGTGACCAGCAAGAAATGCTACCCTTCGTTTACGAGTAGGAGCATATTATTAATTAAAAATTTAAAACAATAACTAAGTAGTAGACCCTGAAGGTGCATTCCGACCAAACGAACATTCGCTATGCTAGCCCCCCACTCTACGAAATTCGATCGTTACACAAAACGTGATTGGTTGATTTCGTAGAGCGGGGGATAGAACAGCGAATGCTCTTTTGGTCTGCATGCACCTTAAAGGGTCAACGGATTGAAAATGGTGATGTGTTTTGATTGGCCAGTTTGAATAAAATTATTTTGAAAACTGTACAATCTATATAGGTACATAAATTAAATCTAACTAACCTAACCTATACATATCTAAGATTGGCCCTTGTGGCATTGTAGCGAAGATGCAGGCGGCATTTCCTCGTTGTATCGCAATATTTACGCGTTGTGCGAGCAAGTCGCCAGCTCTTCGGTCTTTAGTAACGGTGGAAATCATAAATATACATCTACAACATTTTTTTTTAGTAGTTTATTTTTATATTTTTAAGTTGTTTCCACACCTTCCACCTTACGACTATAGATAGTCTATGAAGACCTTCGTGCTATCGATGGAAAAACTTGGCATCAATGGTGTGTCTATGATTTTTTTTTTTTGTATAAGGCATGAATTTTGTAGAAAAAAATATTTTCTTTACTATAGCTTTTTTAGCAATACATACACTTTACCCATTGTAATTAAAAATACTCAATTGCAATATTCATCATTAATCTATGTAAAAGTAACAAAATAATATCCTATCTACATGCGACCATGTGCCGCTTACTCTATACACGCTCATACAAAAAGTCACGAATGTGATATATTATTGGCCGGTACTGTAGATTCCTTAAATATAGTGTGATCAATCCAAATCGGTCAGTATGGAGATTTTGGAAACCATAGCAGATAGCGAAATCTTGTCTTAGGAACCATGAGATCGATTTTAGTAAAAAGAAAAACTGCATTCATACAATTACAAAAATACGTGTACTCGGTCCAGGAATCGAACCAGGACTGTTTGAAAAATAAAAATTTCATTTGGACATCGGTTGTGTAACTCTTATATAATTATGTGTTTATTAAACGGTACAAATTGAGCATATAAAAGGTATAACATAAGTAATAATTAAATCTAAAGTATACTATCAAATTAAAACTAAATAAACTAAAGAAAAAAAATATAACTAAACTAAAGTAACCTATCAAATTAAGACTAAATAAAACTAAAATAAATCTAAAAAGTTGGGCCCCCGCGGCATGGTGCCAAGGATGCTGGCAGCATTACCTCGCTGTATCGCGATACTTATGCGTTGAGCTAGGTAGCTGCCAGCACGGCGGTCACCAGTGGCGTCAACAAGCCGCTTAGATATATCTATAAAAAACTTATGAGCGCTGGGACCCCACGGACCAAGGGTCTCAACCCCAAACGGCATGAATATGTAGCCGAAGCCGAGACCCGAGTATTTCACATTTTTGCGATTTTCGGCCGCCTTCGCAGCCGCACCCTCCTGTTTGCTGGTTCCAGAGAGGTGGGAACGAGCCAGTGTGTCTACACACGTGGCATCCCAAACTAGCACCCTTCCCAATCTCCATGGAACCAGAGTCATGCCGTCAGGTCTCTTGCCATCGTCACGTGCGATGCCGGTGGGCTCCAAAAGAGCTGGCACGTTGATGGTGGCAAGAGACCGGCGAATAATGTCGTTTAGGGCGGCATGTCTCGAAAAGCGGCCGGCACTTTTCTGACAGGAGAGTCCGTGGTGTCCCAGAGCGTCAACTTCGCTGCCGCAGGGGCACCTGTGTGGAGCACAGACGGGGATTCCGAGCCGAAGACAGGTTGCTAGACGTAGGGTTTCGGGCTCGAGGAAGGTTCCTGTGATCGGGGATGGATAGGCCCGAAGCCACTCGCCGGATTCCTTCCTTCGAGATGCCAGTATTCTAGCTCGTTCTGAACCTGTACTTCGGCTCAGAAGGGAATTAAAAGTAATTTCACACATAACATCGTCCCAACTCCTCTGGCAATCTGGATGAGATGGGAATGTTGTGTGAGGGCATTTCATAGACCAGGCCTTTCTGGCTTCTTCCAAACCCGCAGTCTCATAGTTTGGGGGAAGACCCTTTAAGATTTTGCCTATGAGACTGACAGAGCTATGGACAGAAGACAGAAAAGCTGGTAAGGAAATGCTGGTAACTTTTCGAATGCCTAGGCCACCATGTCGGATGGGTAGGGATGCTTGGGACCAAGACAAATCGGTAAACTGTATATTCAAAATGGATTCTAAAGTTGATTTTATGAGATCGTCTGCATGTGTTAGAGAATTTTGATGATTCCAGATAGGACTGCAACGGAGAACATAAGTTAATTTTGGGACGAAAAGGCAGAATTTAAGGACAGAAATTACAGAAATTATATTAATTAATAGACGTTTTGAATTATTTTGGAATTTAGACATGAAATTTTGTATGTAGTCAGTAAATGATTCTTCGAAAATGGGGGACCCTAGGAGGCAAAGCGATTTGTTATTTAAAATTTTAACCTTTTGACCGCCGTAGTCTGATATATCAGACAATCAATACCCAGCTCGTACCGCCGCAGTCTGATAAATAAGACGATTTTTTTCATGCTTTTCTCAAGATATTCTTTACTTTTACAGAGCTTACTTTGGTTCTTTGCATAAGTAAGTCGCAGTAATTATTGATTAAGTAACAGTGAGACTGATCTGTTGATTTTATTATATTTTCTAGATGAAAATAAACTTGAATTATACCATTAGATTATGTATGATTTTACCCCAAGTCTCGTAGCCAAAGTCTTATATAAAAGACACTAGTGATGTGACGATGATTGGTATTGGCATATCTACGTCGACATTCGATATTTAGATTTACGACGTAAGATTTATGCATGCGACTGACCTTACTTAGCTAACCTATTTGATCACTTCGATATGTTCTTTTAGGTTCTCTAAATCATCTCCGAAAATTGTTTGTACGAATATTATATCGCAACCAATTTTTCGCATAAAGTCATTTCGCCGAAAGATCATGTTCCAATTGAATCTTATGTAATCGTTTCATTTTCCCACTAAATGGTTGGCAATTCTATCTTTGGGCTTGGTTTCTAATTGGAACTTTTTGTAATACATATTTTCATGTGGTTTATGGTTTAGTTGGCATTTAGTTAACTAAATTATTATTATTTTTTGGGTATAGTATCATTTACTTTACAAGGATGTAACTTTCATTTGGGGCGATTTTTGAATAGGTATGCGGGGTTTTATATTAATGTTGATAAACAATAAAACTCGGGTTCTAAACAGTAATTTAGATGAAACCGATGAGGGATCGCAATGCCGGGGTAATAACAAAACAGTCGGTCTAACTGTTGGTTGTCAAAGTGAACCATCGGCGAAATGTTGGTTGGCAAATGAAATTCGGACAAAAAAAGTTCGGAGAAAAGGCAGAACCCCGTTCTTTTAAAATTATGACGTAAGTTGTCTAGTACATCGTCTACAATATCGTCCGCTGAAGAATTATTTAGAATTTTAGAAGGAGCGGACGAAAATGAAGATGTCGAATCTGTCATAAAAATAATCTGCCGTAACCAGAATCTGTCCTAAACTGAATCAAGTTACCCAATGACTTAAGTAGCCACACCAAGTGTTGATACATTCGCTTCATACGCAATTGCCATGTAGATACTCCTTCGGCAGCTCTAGGTGCACGTTCAGTGTCTGGAAACTTGACTCTCAACACGACATGCCGTGATGGCCTCGCAGTACATGATAGAGTTCCTAATCCTTGTCATTGTGATACCATTCACTCTTTGGACATTTTGATTCCATGAATGTTTTGACCCTTGGACATTTTGACATATTTGAGTCCTTGGAAGTTTTCAAAGTTGAACTTAGAAATAAATATATTTGAATTGTATTAGTGCCTACCTACCAGGGTTTATCAGTGAAGTCTGTTTTTTATAGATGGTAAAATATTTGAATCGAAAAATAAGGGAAGACTCTGTTATCGTGGTTCATCGGTAACCCCTACCAAGTCATTGTATTCCGCTATAATAATCAACACAGACTACGCCATCGTCTTAAAAATGAGACCGCATGTGACGTCAAAGATGTAAAATAGAAAATTTTAGTGATGTGGATTGCTCGATATTTCAAAATTATGTTCAGTCAACAAAATATATAAGATTGGTACTGTTTAGTAGTTTAAACAATTTGAGTACTACAATGTTGAGCTTACAATATTTATTTATCAAAAGAATAGTAAAATTGTATGATTTATTAAGCCTAACAACGTTGAAATTTTCATATTCGATACGTTTCTAATGCGATCAATCCTCTCCCTACTAGTGCCAACTTATCAACGAAAAAACAATCAAGCCTTCGCCAATGTCTGAAATAGCAGACCGCTCATGACGTCACAGATACGAAATGAGAAATAATAGTGATGTAGCAACGTCCATCAATAAATTTGCATAGCTGGTAAAATTCACAGATTCAAACCATTAATAAAAGGGACGAAACCATAATAAAGACATTTGTAAACGTGATTTAATTATAATAATATAATATTTAATGACAAGGTGGTAAAAAACGAAGTTAATCACAGTAAACTATAAACAATAAAATATTTCATCGTAAGTTATGCGGCAAGCACTACACAGTTTGTTATAACTTAGTATAGGCGGCGACACGGGCATGTCCGATGACATCCCAAGCGGCGTTCAAAAGGTTAATATTCGGAATCACTGTATAAATTTTTTGTTTAATCTCGTTATGATTAGGGATGGAACTCGGAATATACAACTCGCACTTAGTAAAATTTAATTCTAAGCCAATGTTCTTGAATTGGGTGCAAATGGTAGCAAGATCTAACAAAATTGTATCTACGTCGCCTCCCAGGGTCCCATCATCCAGATACCACACGTTAAATTTGGATTTTAATTTTTGGATGATAGTGTTAATCCCAAGAGAGAATATTGCCGGCCCGAGAGGGTCACCCTGCTGACAGCCAACTTCCGATGATAGTAGATTTTCTTTGTACAAAAGTTTAGTAGGGTCGGCGTATGAGAGTAGAAGATAGTTATAAATTTCGGGGACATTCTGTTTTATTTCTGTCAGCAGGGTGTCCCTGTTCAGCGAATTAAACGCATTTTTGACGTCAATTTTGACTAGGACTTCGGACGTCGTATTAGAAAGGAAGGTGCGCAGGGAATGTACGGCTGCCTCACACCCTCCTTTGGTGCCGAAGCCTAGTTGTATTGGTTCAAACTGGGATTGAAGTTTAGGTTTGATGTTCCGAACTGCTATTTTGGATGCAAGACGACGAAAACATGTACCAACGGCTATTGGTCTCACCCCTCCATCTTTTTTAGATAAGGCGACAAGGTTAGCACCGAATAGGATAGGGACTATTTCGGAGTTGATGTTACCGGAGTACATTTTATTAATTAATTTTGTGATGGAATTTAAAAGTTGTTCACCTGCATCTCCTGCTGAATGTGAGATTAAGTCCTTTAGATGTTGGGGTGAGATACCGTCCAGACCGGCGGCCGAACCAGCCTTGAAGGAAACAATCGCTTCAAGAGTGTCTTTATTGTCGATCTGTAAGCATACCTGTGTAGCCGTTGGTGGATCAAGGAAATAGGGGGTTTGAGGAGCTGGGGGATGTTTGCTCTGTAAGGCCAAAAATGTATCCGTAGTATCTGGTGATAGTCTCTCATCTGAAAAAAGGAGTCGAGCTGCTCCTTTTAAATCCCCATCGGCAATTTTGGTCTCAACATATTTGCATAGGTTGAAAACTCCATTTTGTTTGTTCACTGTGGAAATAGGAGATGTAAGATTAGAGCAGTTGTTTTTGATCTTCTGAGTAAGAGAGGTGGTTGAGGAGTCATCGGTAGCATGCAGAGTACGATAAGAAAAAAGAAGAAGATTATGCCAATCATCGATATCATTATGTTCGACGCATTTGTCTACAAGTTTTGTAAGATGTGTTGCGACCGTGATTCGAGCACCACGGGGAATTCTTTTAACTACAGGGATAGTATGTTTTAAGTTACTAATATACAGATGGAAAGGAATAGCTGGATGGTTGGAGTTTGAAGGTGCCGGCTGAGAGATGGGTGGTCTACAGGTCGACGTAGTTGCATTTTGGCTGTGGGCATTTCTGTGTATTTTGGTTATATGTATGTTGAGACCTCTTACCGATGCGAACGTTTTGAGGCATTCCCCGCATGTGTGTAAAGATGAAGAGCTATCACCTGCTTCAATTTTTGTACGCACAAATCTTGAGAGCAACAAATTACATTGTTCTGGTAACTGTTGTGCTGTGTAACTCTTATTAGTTTAGGGTAGTAAATGTTACTAAGAAACATGCATGATAACACAAACATGATATCTAAAACTTATAAAAATGACAAATGTATTCTTATTGCCGTCACCACACGGCTGGCACACCCCAACTCCTCCTGCGGGTGTCGTCAGAGTCGACTAAGGGATTGAAGTGTCACTGACCATTATTTGATAAAATATTGATGATGAGCAGCAGCGTCATCATAGTGGACACATTACTGCGATTGCCAATCCGCTTGCCCAGCGTGGCGATTATGGGTATTTTCCTCCTAATGCGTTTATTCGCATAGTTAATAGGAGAGGCCTACGTCCAGCAGTGGACTATCATAGGCTGATGATGATAAAAATGAATTGATTTTTAACACTGGAGTTTTATTTTTTGACTTTGTATGGGAAAGTAACAAACCATGATAGATATCGAAATCTGTTCTTAGGAACCATGCCATTATTATTAAATCTATAAATGAAGCCATGTAGGTACTAGGTACTTACATGCGACCTTACTGAGCCCTGGGTCGCGTTTTATAAAGTTACAATTTACAATTTCGCTGTTTGCCTCTCTAACGCACGCACATATTGGCTAGAAAGAGAGGCAAACAGCGAAATTGTAAATTGTAACTTTATAAAACGCGACCCTGGTTGGACAAATATTTTTGCTTGCTCCTATGCGTTTGAACATTTCCGGTTGCGTGAATTTCGTCCGTTTTAATATTCTCCTTAAATTATTAATTCATTTGTGGAAAATAAGCCTAAAATGTTTGACTCATAAATGACATTGAATTGGCGGTGACAAATTACCAAAAATGTTTGTGGTCACTAACCAAAAAGTATTTTACGCGTCCATATAAATTTGAATTACATAGGTAGTTGTCAGCCTCCTAGTTGACCCTACGAAGCAGAAGGTTTCGGGTTCGAACCCCAGCGAAGGGATTATTTTTGTATTTTTTTATTACAAATATTTGTTTCTTGGTCGTGTCTGTCTATGATATTTAAGTACGAGAACCTATATATTATGTAGTTATCTATATATTATAATAGAATATGATCGTCTATTCTTATTACCCACAACAGCCTTAAATTAAGCTTACCGTGGGACTAGGCCGATTTATGTGGGATGTCCCGAGATATTTAATAGTTTATTGTTATTTATTAATAGCCAGTAATTGTATATATTACCTCTCGGATTTTAGTATCGTACTAAAGAACTTAGTCCATTCTTCCACACTGTTGTACAAGTTATGCTAAAAGAGAATTAAAGCGAGCGGCAAAGTTTGATAACAAATTAGGTAGGTACCTACCTACTGACTGCAATTCATAAATCCGCTATATTGTCTTTTGAAATCTGGCCAGGCGAATCTAAGGATCAAATTTTACCGGATATTTTTTTTGATATAAACAATAACAACATACCTATTTTATGAAATGCCCTAACTTTGAATAATCCATCTATTGACCGAATATATTACTACTTAGTGAGGTAATTTAACTAGCAGTTTTCAAGTGACATCTGTGATGGATATGGTTAAGCTTACCTTGTCATCTGCCTCCATGTCAGTTTTCATGGATAGTATTATTCACGCACATATACAAAGGCAAAGAGCGAAATTGTATCAATTTTCAAATTGATAATTCAGAAATACTATACCACTTTTTGGACTTTTTTTTACATACGCGCAATCTACGGGATACGTACAGCTCACTATCAAGGTTCAAAATTACAAAAAGTCTACGAATTAACAGAGTTAATGTCGACAAATTTGTATGAAAATCTCACAGGGACATCCACCTTAAAGATTTTGTATTCGTTTTTTGTTCACAATTTTTTTTTACAGCATTAATAATATATGTGTTATATATCAACTTGTAGGTATTTTAACCCTCTTTTGATGTGTTTGGTTATTAGAAAGTAATATGTGCTGTGCAAGCTTTTATGAGCGTATACGTCCGTTTTGCATAAAAAATAACATTAACTCTGATTTTTTTTCCCATCAAAGGCCACAAACACAAAAAAATAACCAGTTATTTCATTTAAATCATACATAAAATCATGTCTTAAACATAGAAATACTGTTTTTTTAACAAAACTGAACCAGACAAAACTTTTTCTTACTGTTTCTTTACTTACATATTGTCAGAACATGTTTATAGGTACCGTAAACCGGGGTTACTTTGATTAATTTTAACTTTGGTTATATATTTTGATGAATTTAACGGACGTACTAGTTTAAAATTCAGATATAATTATCGGTTTTCTTCAAGAATCAACCTGCTATATAAAAAAATGTGGTACCTTTAGTTAATAAATATAAAATAAATACAACGCGATCAAAGTTATATTGTTGAGAATGGAATTAATACTTTGATACCACTTATTTTTACTATAAACTGGAAATAGCCCACCTAAAAGCACGTAAGTAATAAAAATCGGTTAAGTACATCTTTAGTTATTTGTTTTTTCTATGTGTATTGTATTAGTGTGGTGGTTACTATGATCCCATACTAAATGATCCAAATCGATATGTTTTGACGGTTTACTAGTTTTTTCATTAGAAATGATGCAAGAACTTAGTTTTTGCCGATACAATAGTATATCTTTCAATATTTAATTGCAGAGATAATAAATCTTTCTTAAAAATCTACTTATGATTAGTAATAATGTAACAATTTTTTTTTCTAGATGACATGACAGTTTAGCGCTAGTACTTGGGTACTACCTATGTAGTGAAGCAATAGGCATGATGACTGTCAAGTCAAGTCAACATCTTTTTCCGATTTTTGAAAGATTTACATGAAATACACAAAAGTAACGTCACGTTTGTATACTACACTTATATTAAATAAAAGTTCTGTACAATAATGACTGCAGTCTATATTTTAGTAATAATTTATTCGTGTATGATGCCGTGCATAATGTCTAATAATTTATTTTAAATACAGTCATCATCCCTATGTTGGCATCCCCAAAAATGAAAAAATAAATACTACTAATATAAGTTTTTAGATTCGTTAAAACATACCGGTGTATGACACCCCGGTGGGTTAGATCTTTGTTTGTTTTACTTGTATTGTATACAAATAATATAATAGGAAAGTATGACAAATACTTAATAATCCGAAGTTTATGCCATTATTATTTCTTCGTAGTCGCAATTATAGGTACACAAAATTCACAGTCATCTTCCACACAATCTCTAATATACTTTTAAGTAAAACGAACACAATACAAAGTACCACGTTTTACAATTACTGTTTTTATAAGAGGTATTGTGATTTCATGCAAAAGATACTTAATTATTCAATCTGGTACATTTATGGATTTTAATATTATACTGAATTAAAAACGGTTGTTAATGCAACAATGTTTTTTGAAATTCAATATTCCGTATTGCGGCTCCTTTGTTTATAAAGAAATCTAAACCAAACATATTTACTTTATTCAAAACAGCATCATGTATAAATATGGCTCCTGTGATTGATGCATTCGAATATATTTTTAATTCAAAAAGGTTGCAAATCCTAATACGGCAGTTATGATGAATGAAAAATCAAATTTAAGAGGATATTTTAAAGTTAAAGCTGCCACATTCCGTTTTGCGACTCCTTTTTATATAAAGAAACCTAATATTTACGTATTTATTTTATTCAAAACGGCCACATCTACAAATATGGCACTTTTGCTTACATATTTTTTAACGTAATCACTATTTTTTTCGTTTCATGGCACTTTTTCATAAAAATGTCGTGCGTTTTGGTTGAGAGTCGAGTCGCAACTGACAAAATGGCAGTTTAGCACTGAAATTAGTCTCGAAAGACCGATAGTGCAAAAAGGGCACCTGCATAATTTTGATACTTACTAACGTCAAATCGACAGGTTTATTTTATTTTTATTTATTTATTTATTGACATAATTTAATAAAATATTATACACTTTCCTTAAAAGTATCATTAAACCAATGTGGTTTGTCTTGATACCCTATTCCGCTTATACTATTACTGTAGAATAATCTAAATAATTCTTACAACATAAAGTGTTAGGCAAAAAACTTACTTAATGTTCAAATTACTTGCCAACATAGAAAAACATCAGAAAATGTTCGCAATTATACAAAGTTACAAATAAAACTTACTTAAATCTATTGCACTGAGAGCTGACATAAGATAGTGATAACGTTTTCCTTATTCTATTGTTAACCTACCGGTACGGCCACGCTATATGTCTTAGTGTCACGTAAAATATTAGTGCTTATAATGTCGTTTTTGCAATAAAATCATTTTTCACGGTTTTTGAGTTGTGTCGCTTTTGTATTTAATGGACGAAATGTTAAATAGCAATTTTCGTAGCAATTTCAAGCGAAAAATGTTAAATAGTTAGCCATAAGAAATCCACGAATATTAATAATGATTAATAAAATATTATTATTTTAATTTCTATTACTATTTCTAATATATCGTCGGCTGACAAGCAAAACTCACTATAAAAACTGTCACTACTCTAGCAACCTCTTATGTCAGTATTGAATCAGAACTGAGATACGATCTCTATTTCAAGTAGGTATTTGTTACTTAGTGAGTTTTGGTTGTCAACCGACGATATATCGATATAATATATGTATAATAGTAGTCGATAAACGAGAAGTCCCTATGACAGCTCAAAAATGCTACCAGAATTCCGGGGTCTGGTCATGTTAAATAGTCTTTTGTAATACTAGTCATATAGTTTAGTTAGGGCATGTTTCAAGATCTATATGAGAGTCAGCGGCCGTTAGACATGACGGAAACTATAAAATTAATGGTTGTCATGGCGAGCCTGCCAATATTGTAGGGTGGTTAATCTCTAAAACCTTATAAAAATGAAAAGGCCTACCATTCAATGGAATATGTATTATTTTTTGAAAGTAATTGGTTTTCATTCGTATTATATTGTTTGATTTGGAAGCAAAGAAAGCCTACCTAACAAAGTTTTCTGTATGTACCCCTAGCACAATTATTGGTGCTGGACAGCATCTCGCTGCGAAACGAGCTGTCCGTTTTTATTTAATACATACATAACTCACGGTTACGAGATGCTTAGGGAACGGCAGAACGAGCTGAAGATATACCTCACTCGCTCGCTAATGACGAACAATCCAAATGAAGTTACGATCTGTTAATTGTTTTTTGCATGTAAAATTCACATTGAAAATGTTTGTTACAGGAAAATTTGGTCACCTTTTCTTCAATATACCATTGGATGTACCCGAAAGGACCCGAATTTGATATCAAGCTATATTTGTCCAACAAAAATGACCCTTCGGATGTGGAGAAAAAATCGTACATACTAGATTTTTTCTTTGAAGAAATTGTATTTAGAAGCAAAAATTTCACGCCGTTCAAGAAACCAGAGGTAAGAAATATCAAGTTTTGACAGCAGACCATTCCAGTACAGTGTCTCGTTGATATTCCAGCTACATAACATTTAATTATAAAATAACTTTGACCTATTTACCAGCCCAAAAGCAACTAAAGCCTAACCCCCAATTTTATTAATTTTCAGACACATACAACTCCCACACCAATAGTAATTGAACCGCCCCGGATATCACGGAAGAACAAAGACGCAACAGGGACCAAAATCAAAAGGTCTAAAGCTAGGATAGAGGCAGAATCCAACCACGCGGCCAAAATACAAAGGATAGAACCAACAGAGAGAAACTCCACTATAACATCTAAAGACTACTACAAAGATAAAGAAATGGATGTTGAAAGTTTCATTAGAAACGAAAAACCAATCACAGGAGAGGGTGTTGAGGAATTCATGGATTTCCAAGCGATGATAAAAACGGATGGAGATAATTTAAAAGATACAGTTAGAAACGAAAATAGATTTAATGGTGATCTAGCTGTTGACAAAGATGAGAATACAGAAGTGTGCACGGCTGACTATCAGAACGCGATTAATGATATAGTCAATAACGAAAATGATAAAAGTATTGCAGAAAGTTGTGAGAATATTAATAGGGTTATAGAAAGTGATTCAGATACAGGAAAGGATAATAGTAGTGTGAATGTGAGTACAGAGAATGCAGAAAATGTTATAAGTGTAAGTAATAATACGATAGAAGTATCCAAATTAGAAGAAAATAAAAATGAGACAATACAACTAGTTAATAATGGATCGAAGAAAGATCTTGAAACTAAACTAACTGAATTGGAAGAGAAGACTTTAAATAAGTTTAAGGGATCGCT
Organism: Thaumatotibia leucotreta; assembly: GCA_025490895.1. Lineage (NCBI taxonomy): Eukaryota > Metazoa > Arthropoda > Insecta > Lepidoptera > Tortricidae > Thaumatotibia > Thaumatotibia leucotreta. Next base: position 2,182 of record JALPQI010005711.1, on the reverse strand, counting down.
TTTAGATAGCATATTCTGAATAAATATATTTAACCAATAGATTTCAGACTTATGCATTTTAAACAATAAGAGAATGTGAACTGATTGCTTAAATAGGTACATTGTCGTTTTCTCCAATATGGTTTATTTCATTTTGCTTGCAAATGATGTCATTATAATATGTGTAGATATCAATGTACTATAATTATTATACATGGGACAAAATCTGGAAATAGCTTAGTAAATTGCTACTACTAATAGATGTTAATGTAATGACCTGTTTTATAAACTCTTCTCCATTTATTAGAAAGAGGCCTCTTTATACAATGCCCCCTGATAGTGTTTTTTTTAACTAAAAAATCTCTAAGTAAACTGCACCTGCACTCTGAAGTCAGCTCCCAAGATCTGATTAAAATAAAAAAAAGGGAAATTTAGCTCTATCGTTATTAATTTCAGTGTTTTCTATAGTTTTACTCACTAAATCGCAACTCGTTTTTATGCAAATGTACGAGTACACTACCTAACGGACCAGAACTACTTCACAATAGTCTGAGTAAGGTGTAAAAATATGCCTGCAAGCAAAATGTTTACCGGGCGAAAACCGTGAATCTTCTTTGCGCGCAGTGTTTAGGTGCGACCACACCACAGCTTTTTTTTTTTTATACCACGTCGGTGGCAAACAAGCATACGGCCCGCCTGATGGAAAGCAGCCAGCTTAACCCTTTATAGGGCAATGGGAAATTTACCACCTCATTTTAAAACTTATTTTGTCACTGAACTGTTTCAAAGCCAATGAAATTTAGGTGTGACTGATGAGTCTAACCACCTCCCAACGACTGTCGTTCTACATGCAGTAAGTGTTGTCATGTAGTTTTGGTCAATTTGACAGTTAAATGTAAACTGGCAAGTTTGGTATCGGGTGGTCAAGAGGCAAATTTTGGAAAAGTGCAATTTTTATTTGCGTTAAACGCTAGTCGAATGTGGTGGTTATGTATTACATTCACCTATCTCTCTAGGGTATCATAAGCTAAATGCTAGAATGAAATGGATATACCTATACCTACTTCTGTATTTACGACATTTAGGTTGTCGTAGTTGTCCTGTGCTAAGTTGAAAGTGTTTTTATTTTATATTTTTATATTAGTCTTGATATATTTAAAGAGCAGGGTGTTTTTATTTATTTTATAATATCTCAAAATGTTCATAAACTAAAGACTTGACTGCAATTTCTTAACAAGTATAGGTATTTTTTTATAATAAATGAAATCAGAAGTTACTTATATATAGTTTATTTCATTTCCAATAACATGATATATTATAATAATCCAACAATGTAGTTAACATTTTCAAGCTCTGCTTATTTGAACTGTTTTCTTTCACTTAACGCATACCGTAACTAACGTTTTATAGTCTGGCAATGTTATCGCCTAATTAGTAAAAAAAAGACAATTTTCTTCGAGCACATTTTTTTATATTTTCCGCCTATTATCAAAATATATTGCCAGACTATAAACACAAGTAACCGTCCCAACTCGCGCGGAAATGGAACTGCTTCATCCTTCGCACATTAGCGATTAGTAACGATATTCGTAAATTTCGAGGATTTGTCTCTCTCACTCTAATGACGCCTTCGTTTGAGTGACAGAAAAATCCTCGAAATTACCGAATTTTGATTTTCGCGGTAGTAGGCCAGGATAGGCATTGTTTCTCAAAACCGACACGAGTTGCGCGGTTATGTGTGTGCGATTACAAACATTTGCATTAATCGGTTATCACGGTTAATTTTATATGAAAATGATGAAACTCTCGCCGCCTATACGAGTATTATCGAAATGTACCACCTTATTCTGATAAATTATAGAGAAAAGTAAAAATTACATTCGAATAAGCAGTTAAAGAAGGCGCCGATTTTCAATTAATATAATAATATCTCAGTAATGAAGGTTGAATATAAATATAAACCTTTGTAGATTTGTTTTTAACGATGCAGACTGTATTTAATTAATAACGAAGTTCCTGTAAGCACTAAGTACATACAATTTTAAGAAATACTGGCCTTTCTTCAATCTCCTTTTATGCCGAATTTACTAGCACAAAAATTCATTAATTTATAAAATGGCCTAGCCAAATGCTGGATTTTTTTATTATTATTTATGAACGGGAAGAGGGTAAACTCCACGAATTAAAAAAAAAGAATTCGTCG
>JALPQI010005710.1:0-56183 GCA_025490895.1 Thaumatotibia leucotreta | reverse complement strand
TAATCGTAACGAAAATAGACAACCGAATATTAAGGAACAATTCTGTAACTTTAGATTTTTTCACTTATTATTTGCCGAATGACAGGCGGGTGGATTTTAAGAGATCGAGCCTCTTTAAAGTGTCACACGCCTTGTATTACAAAACGTATGACAAAATACCTTATTACATATTTTTTTATCTTTATAGCACTCAAAAATACTACACATCAAGGCATTATACATATATTACCATTGTAATATTCCATTTAAAATTAAATACGTTGACAGAGAATTTACTTACCTTTCTTTCAATACTATTTCATACAAAAAAAAAATATTGGGTACGAGTATTAGATATGCTGAACGGTTACTCGTGTCTGGTTACTGAGGTTTCACCTTTCCCTAACTCTAAGCTACCCTGGAATCTGGATGCATTAGAAACGTTTTTGTAAGGCCATAAAATTGCATTACAGATCTCGCGCCGGAAACGAGTCAGACACGTAGAGCCAGCAACAAAATAATGAACAAAACTCATTATAAGTGGCGATCCCGCGATAAGGCGGTGGTTAGAGTAAACGCGCTTTTTTACGTTAATTAAACTTACTTCTGTAAACGATGATGCTCTCATTATCTGTTAAGTAACGCTCTCGCGGGGTTCACGCGCCGCTGCGCTGCGCCGGCGCCGCGGAGACGGCGACGGACTGTTGTCGATCTTTGGCGAAAAACGTCGTTGCCTGTGATTAGAACATTGGTCAACCGTAAGACACAAGCACCAGTTCTATATAGTAGGCGCCTATTAAAAAAAAAGAAGAGCAGAAATAAGATTTCCTGAAGAATCACAAGATACTCTATACAGGGCGTCCCACGACTATCGGACATGAAGGGAAAGTACCTATATTTTAGAGAGGATATTTTGCTGAAAGAAGAAATTTGTGTTATTTTTAAAGGCAAATAAAACTGTATTCAAAGTTTTTCAAAAAATTACTTGCTTCAACCGGAAATCGAACTAACTACAATTTCTTTTCATTGGTCAAACATTTTTGGTTATTCTTTTATTTTTAAATACTATGTTTCATAAGAAAATTTGTTATTTTATATCCATTCTTTCGAATGACATCATAAAATTACGAAAAAAAAATTTTGGAATAAAGCGTACAGGTGTAGTGAGAAATTACTTGTCTTCGGAAACGTTCGTAAACACATGCTGTTTCAGGCAGTGTCACCGAGTCTGACTGAAGTAGCATGACAGCTATTACTGTCAGTCTCAGTGAGATAGACTGAAACAGCATGACGTTGACGAACGTTTCCGAAGGCAAGTCATTTCTCACTACATCTGTAACTAGGGTAAAGCACACACATTAGAAATAATTCACAGAAAACCGTACGGTGTTCGGATATACGACCGACGCTTTGTTTTCTATGGAAAGCATAACATCACCGAGACTAACCGTTACTTCATGTCATGATGCAGGAGGCCTACCGCCAACATCGTTTGAGGAAATGTTCTCTGTTACTCAAATTTAGACGTAATTAAAGCGACAGAAATGTAGAATTTCGGAAATATTGATCACTCGACTCAGTCACACTAACACTGAGGAATACAGCTTGTGAACTGTATAATATCATGCTCAAATAAAATTGCTCTAAACACATTCACATTATATGCGGAGCGAGAAAAATACCATTATAACACAAAAATGGATTTTATTTCGTAATTTTATCATTTACAAATAATATTGGTAGAAAATACTGGGATTCCGGGATTTGGAGGCCTAACTCTTAACATTTTGTTGACGATGACTTGTTGAAAGCGTGTGCGAAGCTTTCAATACTATTTTACAACCTGTGTTAGAAAAAGAGAATAGCTTTTGAACTGTAATTGCGAACTTTATGAAAGGGCAGTTTAATTTATGGTATGCTCGTGAGCATTTGTTTTTTTCCATTTTCATAAATTTTTAATTACGGGTATTAAAATTTGGCATATTTTTACTCAGAATCACGAGCTCTTTCGACCCCAAAATGGGGAAAAAAATGTCCCAAATCTTTCCATACATTTTCCGGATTTCTTCGTTTGTTACCGCCCTTATGGAATGGTAACAAAATAGGATAAAAATCCATGGGACATTTTTTCGAAAAAGCTCGTGCTTTTGCGTAGCAATAACTCAAAGTTTATCCATAAATTCAAAATTATGAAAACGGACAAAATGAAAAGAAATGGTCTCATAGGGCATTCATTAGTATTATGATATTCTGTCAAGTTCAATGACGGTCTGCTTAGCCGGGTTGAAACTTTATTTGCTTGTCGAAAAATTGTTCGTTAGTTATGTTATCTTTTACGTTTTTAACTAATTTATCAATCTGCTTAATTTAGATTCTGCGGTAATAATTGTATCTGGAGAAAAATAAATGTCATGCCGAAAAGTAAATTGTATCAAGTACAGTTAGGTTCTATCCGTTTATTAGGTACTTACTCTTGAATGTAGATTTTATTTAACAACAGAAAAACAATACTTAATTTCATTAGTTTCGTTTTGTAACAGCTACGACAATCAGAATAATGTCTACAAAAACAACTGACGTAACGCTTGGAAAGTAGCGGCCAAATGAGGCATCATTGGCTGCTATTACATCCCCACGTATCATTCATTAGTGGTCGCTATTTCGTCCAACGGTCGTTATCTAATAAAAAGCGTTCAAAATACGTATATTTTCGAAAATTGTCCCCGAAAATGGGTCCTCGTGATTGACTGGTGGTGGCCGGAGCTCGAGCGTGGCGGAGGGGGGGGGGGGGGGCGGTAATGGCGGCGGCAAAGGACGCGGCAAAAACTTCCTCATTACCCTCGTCTACAACAATCCACCTCCATTTATAATGCTATTAATAAAATAATGGCCCGCCATGACAATAAAATTTTCTGCATCAAACGAACGTTAATGTCATTTTATCGGCAAAAAATTACTCGGTACCTACGAAACGACTGTTTTGTGACGCTTTTTAATAACAACATTTATTTTTCCATTAGTCTGCGGGTATTCAAGATAAACATCCGCCTTCCAATTAATGCTCTACACAAATTAGGTACTTTATGCGCTATTGTTGTATGTACTCAAAGTTGTTGTTATCATTAGCAATGAAATAAAGATATTTATTATGCAAATATACCTATTACAATAGTTTTTCTTATTCTTTCCCGTATTGTATTGTAAATAGAAAGTAACAGATCAGGTGATCAGGCCTAAGAATAATATTCTAGTATGAAATAATTGTTTATCTGCTTACTATCGAACGTGTGTAGTTTCAGAGGTTCTTGTATATAAATGTTATCACTATGTTTTTTTTAACCTGACTTACTTAAAGCGATCGGGCAGCCAGTGGGTAGGTTGCCTGGGGAAATTCCAGAAACAATACAGACGGCTACGATATTTTTTACCAGTATGTGTTCTTTGACACATATCGTGAAACACGTTTTCAGATATATTTTTACGTTAATACTAATAAATATCAATAATTTTAACTAAAAATGCATGTGAGTGAACTCAGTGCGTGATTATGGAATACTTAGTGCAAGTTTTTAGGTTTTTTTATTTTATTTTACTGACGAATGTTATAACTAATTTTACAAATATTGGGAGGAAAGTACAAACTGGAGTTAGGACGTTCGATTTCTTATGTGTCACGTCTTCGATATTGATAAAAATTGATAGGCTGGTCGAGTCAATGATACTGAGCATTATCCACCACATTTCCCAAAATGTCACAAATTTCTTGTTTGAAACATTACTTTTTTGTTATCACAAAGGACCATGCCCAACTTTGTATGGAACTTTGCCCCAAAGTCAACACAGCTAAAAGTTACATTGTTGAATAGGTCTTTAAATCTACTTCATTTCATTCTATGGGCACCAAGATGAATTCCATTGCAGAACTGAGTTATTCATATTTGTCAGTGTGAAGATTGTATTCACACTGACAAAAATATGAATATCTCATAGATCAGAGATACTGGTTGTTAATCATTAGGATATCGAAGTGTGTAAAAAAAAAGATTGTGCACAAGTGCTTGTATGTTAATAACCTCACTCGCTTAGTTTCTTTTGACATTAGCCTTTTTTTACATACAAAATAAGGGTGATCACTGGTAGCTGCAGCTACCAAAATAAACTAGTGGCTAAATCTACAGAGGTTTTCTACTGAATTAGCTCGTATTCAGGCTGACAAATATATGAATATCTCAGTTCTGCAATGGAATTCGATTTCGTGCCCATATAATGAAATGAAGTAAAGTTAAAGACCTATTTAATGATCTAACTCTCATGTTTGTTGGTCTTGGGGCAATTTTGACGCATGGTCCTTTAATGTATAGGAATCTGGTAACATAAAAGGAAAGTTCTATACAAGCTTTCTGGGATAATTTTGTGAAATGTGGTGGATCTTGCTCAGCATCATTGACTCGACCAGCCTACCAATTTTATTCAATATCAAAGATATGATCCAAATGTACACACGTTTTGAGAATTGCCTTACCTCAGTTTGACTTTACATGGTCGATGGGGTCGAAAAGTGCTCGAGTGGAGACCACGGCTAGGCAAACCAGCTTAGGACGTCCACCCACAAGATGAACAGACGACCTTATGAAGGTCGCCGGGACACGCTGGATGCAGGTCGCATCTAACCGGTACAGGTGGAGGTCCACAGGGGAGGCCTATGTCCAGCAGTGGACGTCTTATGGCTGAGATGATGATGATGAAGTACGAGTACGAAGGTTTTAAGAAATGTAAAATCAGGATATTCTATTCATTCAGCCATATATTACAATTCTCCTCATGCTTTTATTTACTACGCATTCAGTAAGCAAGAAATAGTGGCCAGTTTGACTTTCACGAGTCCTATCAAAACCCTCGAAGGTTATAGATCTCCTGATTCGACTTAGAACCCAAATTGAAGCACAACACAAAATCAGGCTACTTATTACAGAGTGCGTTAGTATGCATGGGCTGGGCCCTCGGGCCGGCGGAGCCCAGTCCCTTACCAGTGACTGCAGGGTACAGTTGTAGGTAATGCTCGTTTGGTTTCGAGATTTGAACCCTTAAGACTCCAATGTCTCAAAGACTGTGCGACCATAATATATCTAACGCGAGTTCAAAAATGCCCCCAAAATCAATTGTGCAATTGCGCCAAGATGGGCTTGATGGCATAGGACTTAGCGCTTTTCTTAACACCACGCATAAGTATATCGGCGCAACATCTTTGACAAATGCAAATAGAATACTATAGTCAATCGAAACTTTGATGGACCAATCACAACTATTTTTAAATAGCGATTTAAGTGTATATAGGTATAGGTAGGATAGAAAGTCATTAACGTGATGTATTGAAGAGGGGGTGACACTTGTCAACAAAATTTCAGGACCGTGTTTGAAAGGCCATTCAGTATGACGTGCAGCTTCCATGTTTTATTTGTTCGTAGCAAAGACTCGACTGTAAAGGCGAGAGATGAATTTGCTTGCGTTATGCGTATAAATGCAAGAAACCATCTATAATAATAATAATAATAATTGCCGGCGGCACACTAGGTTAGGTTTTTTATAAAGTGTTTATATTTTGTATTGTTTTTGTATGTTGTATTGTATTTTACTTTTATAGACATTTTTATAACAAACCTAACTTGAGAAAAGAAATAAATAAAGGAAATAATAATAATAATAATATGGCCGCAGGGCAGCTTGTGGCGAGCTGTTGGGGAGTAACGACCCCACGGACCCGAGTGCTCCCGAGAGTCGGTCAGGGTCCCCGCCTCCGGCGTGTCTTCGTCGGTCGGAGTGGAACCCCAAGGGGACCCGTAGGACTCTCAACTCTGGCTTGCCTTAACTGGCCGCCCAGAGAGGAGTCGTCAGAGCTATATGCTCCAGGGGTGGAAGTGTAAATTTGCGTAAGTCGCGAGTTGGTGCAGCGGCTGTCAAGCCACTGCGCAGAAAGCGGTGTACACCTCTCTACACTCCTGAGCCGCCTACACCGGTGTTGCCCCTGGCTGTCTCTTGTGACGGCATTTACGGGGGCCCATCTAGTCGGCGGCGAGTCACCGCCTGCCTCGATAGCAAAGAGAAATCATTGTTATGGCAGGTGTCCGGACCTCTTTTCTATAGTTCCATCTCTGATCCATCCATCCTCCATCACCATAGCCCATTAGTCTTTTCCATTCCTTCTCAATAGTCTCTAATTACGCCTGCTGGGACCGGTTCACGGATATCTATTTTTGTGCCCGTGAATGGGTTGCAGCAGGTGTAAAACACAGCAAATTTCTCCAAAGGGCCTCTACGTGTTGGATCTGTATCCCCGCGCAAGCCTATCAAAAGACCGGGATTTATAGGCCCGTGATGAAAGAGAGATACAAATAATAATATTCTTTATTGTGCTAAAATTAACAATAAATAAACGAAAAAGGAAGCTTACAAGAAGTACGCAACAACAGGCGGTCTTATCGCTAAAAAGCGATCTCTTCCAGACAACCTTATGGCAGTAGAATTGACATATAGACAGTATTGAAAGAAAAATAAAAGTACAATGAGATAAACCAGAGTAAAATAAGTTCACATCAGCACCAATATATACATATATAAGTATATATACTCATAAATATAAATATATATATACACAAATACATAAATATAACTAAATAAAAATAATATGCAATAAAATAGACAACGTATGAACAGGAAGGACAAAGGAGCTTAAGGAAGTGACAGAAAGTGTTGCTTGAGATGAGCTTTAAAAATTGAAATGGACTTAGCACACCTCAGTTCAACTGACAAAGCATTCCACATTCGAATTGCTTGAAAAGTAAAAGAGTCGTTGTAGAATTTAGAAGAAGAGTATGTTTGGGCAAGGAGATAATTAGTAGAGCATCTTACAGAAGAAAGGTAGTGGAAGCGCTCTTTAAGGTAGAATGGGGCAGCAGGGTTAAAAAGTACGTTATATAGAAGAGCCAAAATATGAGAGTTACGTCGTAGACGGATGGGAAGCCACTTGAGTTGTAGTCGATAATAGGAAACATGATCATATTTACGCAGTCCAAATATGAAACGGATACATACATTCTGTAGGCGTTCGAGTTTATTGAGCTGCTCCTGAGAAATATCAAGATAGCAGATATCTGCATAATCTAAGATAGGCAGGAGCAGAGTTTGAGCAAGCGCAATTTTGGTAGCGAGAGGTAAAAAGTTACGAAGCCGCCTTAAAGACCCTATTGCGGCAAACATCCTCCTACTAACCTCACCGATCTGAGGAACCCAAGACAAAGTACTATCTATAATAATACCTAATATTTTGACTTGAGTCGAATATGGAATTTGGACACGGTTAAACAAAATCATAGGCAAATTAGGGAACTCAATGCGTGAAATCAGCTTTGAACTACCAATGATGATTACCTGGGTTTTAGATGGATTAACTGTGAGTCCATAACGGCAACTCCAATCTAGAATATTGTCGAGGTCGCCATTAATCTATGTGGTCTTCGTTAAGCGTCGAATGTTAACTCGTTAAGCCTTAGAATTAGTGTTTTTAGGGTTCCGTATTATAAAGGGAATCCTTATAGTTTCGGTATGTACCTACGTCTTTCTCGGTCTCGCAGCATACTTAGGTCAGTGATAGAGTCCTAGGAATTTGCAATTTGGTCTGGGTATACATATCATGTCTACCTAAGACATGCCGACAAAGAGGTAGATTAAAATATAGAAAATAAAATGAGAGCTAGCCTCTCGAAAAATCCTCTAATAGGCTTATTAGAATAATTTACAATTTTGAAACATAATCTCAATTTTGTTAAATAACTACAGAACTCTGCACTGGCCATGACCCGACATGCTCTTGGTCGGTTTAATTCAACACTGAGGTTTAGGTCCCATTTAGTCGAATCTGTCCACAAACCTGAAATTGTTTTAGCTAAGTAAGTTAAGGAATCTCTAACAACTATCTGTTTTGGCTACGTTAAATAATCAATTCCTTGAAATATATAGATAGATTCCACTTACAATAATTCCCTATCATGACGGTTTTGCAAACATGAGTGTGATTTGGAGGTTAGAGAGATTACTAAACATGACAACTTTGGATTACCAGACTGTACCTCTTCGCGTGCATACAGCTAGTAAAATTAAAACGAGAATTAATATGAGTAATTAGTATAATAATTAATTAAGATTAGTATGATCATTACAGAGATTTTATTAAGTAACGCTTAATTACCTATTATTACCACATTATTATTAATGATGATTTTAATGAAAAAATGGCTATGAACGTATGACAATACGCTAACCACCAGAAGAAACTTATAAAATACTTAAATATTGCATATTTTATCAAAAAACACAAAACATACTGATATATGTAGACTCATTCTTTCTCAAGTTATACACATATTTCGTTGTAATAAAAATGATTAGTGGTCTGTTTTAGAAGTCTGAAATAAAGGACTAGGAAAACCTGCTTTCGCCAATTTGACGTAGGCATCAAACAAGCTCTAGGGCGTACAACGCAACAGTAACAGTCTATTCAAATAGTTTTTTCTAAACTCTTACATATTCGATTTCCACTTAACATTCGGCATACGAGGTGGGGTATTACAGACCCCAAATGTATGGAAACGTCATATAGACAGTTTTCACCTCGTATGCGGTGGGTTCCCGCATCCAGCGGACTCCTACTACCTACCGATCATTGTGGCAATCTTTGGGGGAGGCCTATGTTCAGCAGTGGACGTCTTTCGGCTGATATGATGATGATGATGATGATGATGCGGTGGGTTAAGGAAAACATTTTGAAGCGCACAAAGTCCGAAAAACCGTCAGTCATACATAAAACTTTTCTTTCTAGGAATAGTTTAGTACCTACTTACTCTCAACTACTACTTCACTTGTAATGAAAAACACGTATACATATTTACAAAATATTTGAATTAATCGGAAGAAAAGATCCAAACACCCAAAAAGTCCGCTTCGAAATAGGTATATAAAATGTTTTTACTCTTTCGAACTTAAATTTTTCTGCACGGTCAAGTGCAAAAATTTGTATCGACAGAACCCTCTTATAAATTAGGTATATCTACGTTACCACGTTCCTATCACACAGAATTATAGCGCACTGGTACATATTTTTGAGCCTTTTTACTCGTATACATGTAAGTACATTATACTTTTACCTTTATTTGCTGTAAGTACTATTTTATTTGATTAGAAGGATATTCTAGATATTTCTCGCGACGAGGAAAATTTGTACAGTCTATCCGGTACAGACTGGCCGTCACTGCAAGCCCATAGTACGGGTGCTGTTGCATTACGCCGAGCTGCATAAACGACGGTTCGATTTACAGATGCCGCCCGCCGCCGCCGCCGCCGCCGCCGCCGCCGCCGCCGCCGCCGCCGCCGCGGCACAGACGCTCGCTTTAGATTGAGTTACGTGCCGCTGAAAAATTCAAGCCGACACTTTTTCCTGAACGCTGGATATCATATTGATTTTAGTTTAGCGTGAGACGTGTGTGATGCGTGGGTAACAGCCTCTTTATTGGATAAAATGAAAAATAATAAATATATTTCAACGACATACGGGTCTTAATCGTGTAAACTTAAGTTCAACATTATCGTGAGGTTTCGGGCATGACGTTACACCCGTGGTCGCAGGCAGTCTGCGTGATATGGTGGTATTGGTGGTGATGATGATGAAAATATGAGTGATAATCGTTAGTTGAAATCAATATAAGTAAAATAATAAATAGTTATAATTAGTAGAATATCCCAAATGAGGCTGCCGTAAAAAAAAACAATATGAGGATGCCGTAAATCAATATAGGCAACCTTACAATTTCGATAAGTCTGTCTGCAAATATTATCATAGATAAGTAACTCACACAAGTCAAAAAGTGCCTCATTGAACATGACTTAGATTTTATCTAAGTTTATCCGTAAGAAGCAGTAAGTAGTACAGAATTTATCTACTAAATACTTAGTGGCATTTTTTCTTGAATTTTCTGTAGCAAAAATACATTCGAAAAATACGTACGAAAAAAAAATGTGTTCGACTAATTTCTTAGACGGCTCATTTTCCAACACATACTTCTTATAAACCGCTTTGATATAATAATATTTTGATTATAAAAAAGTGAACCAAAAATCGGTACATTATCAAAAACTATAATCAAAAAAATGAAAGGGATCCACTTACTTAAATATTCCGTTAGAATTGAATTGAAATTATCTTCCGTTTTATGCTTATGTTTTTTGTTACTCCGATATAGTATCACATAGATGAGCAAATTCGTAAGAAACCATACCGGACCGGATTCTTAATTAAATACATACCTTTACCGGGTTATCTGATGAAAGATAATAATCTATGTACATATATATAAACATCCTATCTACCCGCAACAAAACCTGAAACATAAACTACACTTAAACATTGTCCATATTATTTAGACATAATTCAATCCTCTAAATCAAAATATAATCGTTTTACTAATCAAAACAACACTAACGTAACTTTTACGATCTCTTTTGAAACCAAAACCAAATGCTAATTACGTATTCATTATGTTTAGACGACATTATACCCGCATTAATAGACCATTCGTGCTGTAAATGTCCGTAATCCAAAACTATAATTTCATTGCCTATTCGATCTACGTGAAAAAACCTAAGAAACAAGATGACATTCCGATATTTTCTCAGGGACATTTCTTCAAATTAGGCTATTATTAGTTGCCGATCAGGCTGTAGGATGCTTTTAATTTTGAATTAGGGGACCCTGTGGTTAGTGCCCTTAATCGGCCCCGCGGCACGATGTCCGGGTATTAACGTTATATCCACAGACATGTAATGCCGTAAGTAATAATAAACCCCAAATGACACAAAATATTGTCAAATTATAGGCTCTGAAAGCATGAGTAACCACTCACAATGTCCGCCGTTGATCCCGCGCGGAGCGTCAGCAGCGGCGCGGCGCTCGTGGACTCAACAGAATTGCACCGTTTCCAAGAAAACTTTATTTTTGTATATATGGGTATTATCAAACCGCGATTAGAATGGGATTCGAAAGTACTGTTGACAGTGCATAAGTACGCAGCAGTGTATAAGTCAATCTAGGATTTATTCGTAGTTTAAGTGCAGAAACTTACAAACGATATATATTAATTATTAATCACTCACTACATCTAAAAGCAACTCTTTTCTTGGTAAATGTTGTGTGAACAGTATTTTGGAATCCTCTTCTGATTTCGGTTTGATCATAACAATATCTCTCTCGAAAACTTCTCATGCGAGGGATTACATTGTTTTATGGGTCCGCCAGACTACCGGTCTAATATTAAAAGTTCATCGAACATTGTCAAGCGCCTCGAGAATCTTATTTTGGGTTGACGAGTCAAATAAATTTATCTTTTCAAACATGGTGTCCATGACAATCAATATGTTAAGGTAGGAAATGGTAGGTAGCTAATATAAATATTCCTTTGCCGTGCGTCAAACAAAACTTAAGTTAATAATTTTTAAATCTCTGCGAGTAGTAAAATAAATTATACTAGTAAAATAATGTATAATATCGCACAAATAGATCAAAACAATTTTAACTGAAAAAAAAAATTTTTTTTTTAGTTAAGGGTATACGAGGGCTGTTCCGAAAGTTTTTAGTTGCTCCGGTTCTATTCATGCGATTTAAATTGAATTTATATAATTATGAGGGACATTTCAATACTTATTATGGTTAGTAAATTCATGCATGTAATGGGAATAGTTTTTTTATTATATTTTTTTTACAAAAAGCTGTTTTGTATGAAATTTGGCATTGTATGGAAAAATTGGCCATTTTTGACACATTGAAGCATATTTTGTATAAAAATCTTTGAAAGCCGTACTTGAATATACCCGGGATAAATAATTTAGTTCGTTTTGCGTTTTTTTAAATTATATTTGAAGAACAATGATTATTGATAGAATGATGATTTTTACAATATTCGAAATTCCAATTTTAGAGTTTACGATTTTTTTCGATGCCTACTCATTTATGATTAAAGTAAAGGATATCACGTAATTTGTACTTAAAAATAACGGAAGTATCTTCAATTATTAGTATCTTTAAAATAAAATAGTTTTATAAGCGAATGATGCTCATAGCATCTCATTAAAAAAGTGTCTTAAAAAACCGGTATCATGGTCATTGGAGTAAGGCTCGACACGTCTAAGTAAAACAAAATAATAAAAATATCTAAAATCTTTACGAAAACAAATTTACACCGCCTAAAGCGTCATTGAAATATCCCTCAAAATGGTGTAAGTTTTATTGAAATCGCATGAATAGAACCGGAGCAACTAAAAACTTTCAGAACAGCCCTCGTATTTGAGATCTACGAACTTTGTAGATCGCGAATATACCCTTAGCTAAAAATAGATTAATTTTGAGTTAATGCTGTTTTGATCTAGGTGTGCGATATATAAGAACAAATATTTCCTGATCATATCTACACTCACAATTTTAATAAAGTAATTAGTCGTAAAATTACAGTCTAACTTACAGTTTGTATTAGAATAAGTGAAACATATATGTTTACCTATATACATATTGATTATTGTTTAATATTAAGGTTTATTGCTTCTGTTGACCGTAGCGCGCTATAATTGTATAGTTATATCAATGGGTTTCTTTTTGGGTATGTGAAAAGATATAGAAACGGCTGTGTCATATTATTTTAGTGGCTGACGCCGATTGCATATCTAACAGATGCAAGTCTCCTTGATTGTAGTGTTTATCCTCGATACGAATCGATTTCATACGATTTGGATCAATTCATTCAATCGTAGGTTAATAGGGGCGATCGCGGTGTATTTTCGGCCATGACCGATCATTTAGGTCGTACGTGACGTGCTTACATCAAAAATAAATCGTTTGAATGGTATTATAACCATTCGTATAATTAAATGTATGGTTCTGTGAGAATCTTTGATTCGGCAACCGTGATGGTATGTGAGCGGCGATCGCCATCCCAATCATTTGTTTCAGTGAACTTCAAAACTTCCAACTGTTTATTACGCAGGGTTCTTCAAGATTATTTTTGTGACATTTGTAATTCCTATAGTGGAGGATAGTCATAGATATCTAGGTACGCTTATGATTTAAGCAATCTATGTGTGCTTACTTACCTGACTAAATTTATTTATATTGGTGATTACAGAAATAGCTGTAACGAATTGACTACCTAGCACTTACTACTTATTACTATTTCAATTCAATTCAAAGCATTTATTTCAGACCCCGAGTCCATAAACATGTTTAATGTAACGTTAAAAACGTACATACATACCTATTAAATTCTTAAATTTTAAGATTAGTATTTACTATTACAATAGTAAAATTAATAATTATTTGAATCATAACATAATACATTTATAAATTTAAACTCTTCCAAAATAAAATAAAATAATTATCAGATATATTTAGATAAGTACTTGATTTTTATTTTGATGAAGTTTGTTATTTAAATAGTTTTTAACCGATTTCAAAAAAATAGGATATTATCTATTCAACTGAATTTTTCATATTTGGTCTAGTTTGCAATTTGATTCCTGGGAAAATCGTGTTCTTGGGTTAGCGAGCAAAGCGGAAATGGTAATCTGTATCCTTATCACGAGTTTTCCGTGCCCGTGAACGTTTTCGTCTACCTTACTTTGTATGCATCTCATTCGTAGGTAGGTACCTATTAGTTTTTGGTGCCAGCGAAGCGCATATATTATGAAGTACGATAAGGAAGTGCGAGTGATTATGACAAACAATGTCCCTATATGATGTACTAATAAACTGTTCTCTAAACTTTTACATCATCACATCATCAGCCTATGATGGTGCACTACTGAACGTAGGCCTCTCCTTTGAACTATGCGTATAGACGCATTAGGAGGTGAATGGCCATAATCGCCACGCTGGGCGAGCGGATTGGCGATCGCAGTAATGTGTTCACTATGATGACGCTGCTGCCCATCATCAATCTTTTATCAAATAATGGTCAGTGACACTTCGATCCCTTAGTCGACTCTTACGACACCCGCAGGAGGAGTTGGGGTGATGACAAATGTATTCTTACTGCCGTCACCACACGGCCCACGGCCTTACTAAGGGTTAGCGATTGGCAACTTGACTAAGCATCCAGTGCCTAAGCACTGGTGCCTCTCATCTGAAAGAGTCAAACCCGTCAGGATGCTGAAACCGTTTCACCACATCACATCGTTGCTGTATTCGAGCGGCGCGCATTTAATCTCGTTTGTTTCTATGTACGTACTCGTATCGCTATCGGATGTACCGGCCGATACAACAGTTGGATATGCTAATTGGTTAATTAAAGTCGTTATTGGGCTTTTAACAAATTAATCAGAAAGTGATCGACGGGACTAATCGGTTTGGCGCCTTACGACTAATTTTGTTCTTGTTCAAACATGGCGATCAATATCTATCCTTGACTTTACCGACGCCGTAAATATTTGCATGTATGTCACTTGCTAGAACGTAAATTAACTGCGGATAGCTTATTAGTAAGATATACTCTAGGTACCTACTTCATATTATTTTGTATGAACCCACTGCTGTTTTATTATTATTACAATTAAATTATGCGTAAAATTACTTACCTGACAACGTATGATTGTTATTAAAGATCATGTGCATTTTTTATGTACCTACGTAGTTAGTTACCTTACCTACGAACAGACAAGTAGGTGTTCATCAAAAAATATTTCCTGAAAAGGAGATCAAAGCACTACCTATATTGTATCTAACAGAGCTACATGATGACGAATCATCCCTTCATGCATCTATCATGCATTTGTACCAAATGGAAATATGTAGGTATAGTAAGTCTCCTAGTTGGATACACGAAAAGAACACATACAAACGTAGGTATGCCCAAGCAGGACCGGTCGAGCTTACACAAGACGGGACGCAGATAAGACTTTACAAAAATCATTTGCACTTGACAAATCGGGGATCTAACCAATTTATACCATATGCCATTAAACTTAAGGACTTGTCTCGATGATACAACTAAAAATTAACGAGCCCGAGCTGAACGTACTTAATGACACCTGCTCGAAACTGAATGACATCACAAGCACACAGCATTGTTAAGTGGAGATATGGATAATTCAAAATCAAATATTTTTGGTGACACAGAGGTGTCTGATGAAACTTGTATTTAGTTATCATGAAGTTAATGTCTCGAGCCATTGTCCGGTTAAAGTTAATCTTAAAATTTGGTACTGCTCATTTTCAACTTTTATTTTTCAATTTTAGTTGACGTTGCTTTCGTCATATTATTTGAATATTTGAATAAGTATGTAAATACGTTAAAGATAAGCAGTTTGTATGAGTAATGACAACCTGTTATTACCAAGTATGTATTTGCCCACCTAATAATTTACCTAATGTTGTAATTGGCTAGTTAACTCTAACAACTAACTAATCTCGAGTAACTTTAATATTATTACACTGTATTTCGTCAAAAGTTGCAGAGTCGGCTTCGTTGAAGGATATGCGATTTCGCAGCTCTACCCTCAGCTTGTATTTGGCAAATCATTTGCCTGGTTTACCTCCACATCAGGGTAGTTTACCTCCTCGTCAGGGTAGTTTACCTCCTCGTCAGGGTAGGCAAAACATCATGTGGCGCTGGCAGCTCGAGCTCCAGGCATTTTTTGCCGTACTCGGTTACAACTCGGACGCCGAACAGTGATGAGTACCATTTGGGGCTGATGATAAGGTGGTCGATATAGGAATCATATCAACCACCTTATCATCAGCACCTTATCATGTGATTTCATGTGATATCAGGTGAGTTTTTGCTTATATATTCTAATAGGAAGGTTAGCAGGCTAATAGACAAGATGACATTCTGCAATCGTATACGATAAGCGATAAGTACCTAATAAATGTATTAAAATGACAGATTCGAACATCTTAGCTAGGCCTGTATGCTTAGCACATGATTTGTATGTCAGTATGTCGTCGTGTGATAGATTTTCCATCTTTTACTAACTATATGAATAAAAGAGGGATGGATAGTCTATCTCGCGGCGACATATTGTCGCACTGATCCTGTGCTAAGCCTACTGCTGTATTTTGGTAGGGTTCGATTATCCACACCCCGTAATTCACGTGTTTGACAGCCAACCTTGACATTCAAGTCTCCCATGGCGACTGTTATGTCCTGGAAAATTATAATAATAAGTGAAGGAAAAAATCGCTGTAGGCAATTATTTCGCAAGTGTTGTAAATATTGCGCTTAAATAAATAATAAAACTAACACGGAGAGGATTTCTAACTTTTATTAAATAATAATTATAAACCGATTTCTTTATAATAATATATATATAACATGTGTAGTCAGTTGTTTCGACACCACTTATTACCAGTATACCTACCGCTTTATAATGCGTCGAATCTGCTCTATTTTAAATTATTTGACTGCTCTACAACGTGTCACATCGCAAATAGGATTTTAACATGTAGGTTGTAAGTAAATTAAGGCAAAAACTTGGCGTCTCCAACGCGTTGACTTCTGGGATACAAAATGCATACCAAATATTTGCTATTCCATTAAACATATCATTTTATACAGTTTGTTTCGAAATACTACGACGCCGTGCCAAAATGGAGGAATCCGGAGCAAAGCAAATATTACCTACCGATTTATCGGCAGCTCAAACAATCCTCTCCAAATGTTTGACATACATCTCAGGAACGACAAACACGAGCTCGTCTGAATTCGATAACTTGGACTATGTATGTGATGTGACAGATGATAGTTAAAAAACGGGGTCGTTTAAATATTGGTAATAAAATGAAGTAAGTACTTACGACTATTTTAACCGAATAAACTCGTACTTAATAATTTTGTGTTCCATACTTCATCAGTTTTTTTGCAAGTGTAAATAGCGGCATAAACTGATACGAGTCATTAGATAAATGGTAATTATTAACAGAAAGTCAGGTTAAGTTCATTTCTACCAATCAAAACTACTTTGTATTTGTTCATATAATACATTTTCCTTCAATACTCACTTCTTGTTACTTAGTCTTAAAGATTCTCGTAACTGCACGTGGGAAGATGAACATCTTAAATTAAGTTTTGTCTCCTAATACTTGCAGACCTTGCAGTCCACCAGATATACCTACATATACCTAGGTACATATTTAACTGCCCGTATAAACCCAAATTGTTCAAATTTACGATCATTACTCGTTGACTGATTGATCGTTGAGTTTACGAAATGACCACAGGAAAAAAAGCGTTTTTTATTCGCTTTCGGAAGATCTCACGACGGGATCCTGTAAAAAAGAGTGAATGAACGCTAATATGTCATTTAGCTAGAACCGGAAATGATCTTTTCGTTAAATAAATCAAAATTGCACTAGGTCTAAACGTGGCTATTAGGCCGAGGTCCCAAAGGCACCGCTGGCGTGATTACGGTCGCGTCAAGGCGGTGCTGCCTTCGCTAAATCGTTCCTAATGCGACCTACCGCCACACTTCTCATGCCGAAGGCCATTCTCCCATTCATAAAATCGTGGCGATTGCTGTTGAATGAAACTCTTTTCGGATTTTAAACGCATTACTCATTGTGTTATTCAAGCATAATTCAATATATTAAACTTAGCAATAATTACAGGCAGAAAAGACAAAATAGTAGGTACCTACCTACATACCTATTAAATATACATAAATTACAGGTTTTACCCTCGTTATATAAATTATATATACATTTTTTATTATTTTCACAGATCTTGTGCGATATACGTAACAAATAGATAGAGAGGTATATTTTTATATGAATATCCTGGGATGCTTTTTACATTTGTAACACAAAATCCAAAATGTTTGAATGTGATTTCCACACACGTAGAAGTCGTAGAACCTGTAAGAAATAATTTAGATCAATTCTTTGATGCTTTTTATATCAGGACTAAATGGAACACTTAAAAAGTGGAATTGGTAAATAACCTATTCCGAATAGGTATTTGAGTACAGTGAATACTTATTTGTTTACATTAATTTATGATTTATTTACACTGTGGTCACAGTATCACAGTAGGGCTTCAAACATCATTTTTTTTATATCTGCCTATTAGTTACGATGATTATGTTTCATCGAACTCTACTAATTATGCATTGAAATATATTTTTACATTTAAAGCAAGTAGGTATTTTAAAGGGGTGATTTACGATACATTACAGACTGTATGAGTGAGGTGCCAATGGAGATGATATCCTATCATTCAATAAATAAGTGTCGGCATTTGGTCTTGCAATATTACAATATCCTTCCATGAGAAATAAAACGAATATCGTAAATTGGTACCTACTTACAATAAAACGCTTAGGCCCAATAGGTTTATCACATCCACTTCCTACAGCCGCGCTAATAACCAAAATAAACAACCACGACGGACACAAAGGGAGGCAAATAAGGCCAAAAAGAGCCAATATAAAAAAATGTGCCCCTTTTTATACGGCACGAGCAAGTGTGAGGTCGGAGCGAGGAATGTTGGCGCCGGTCTGAGTACGTATACCTGTCCGGTTTATCAATGGACCACGGACAATAAGCAGTAAAAAAACGAGAAAAAGTATCAAAAAAACGCTTTATCAATCCGATGCGTCCGGCAAGGGTTGTCGCTTAGCGCGATCGATCGCCGCCCGCTCCGTTTATCCTTCCACTCCATTACTTCCATAAATAAACAAACTCTGTTTCACAATAAATATCAGATTTTCCCGTGTCAGTGTCGTCGCCGGGGTGGAATAATTTCGCTATTTCAGAATTTTCTCGGCAACACGGCGCACGGGGCAGCATTCCTCGTCGCCGGCACGTAGGCCATAAGTTTCCGACATTGTCGCGTGTAGCGTAGGCCGCCCGGCTCCGCGTAAATATGCCGGCTAAAGCCTAACACAACTCAAGATGAACACGACAAAACTGATAAGAGCGCCACACCTCGCGGAGACATCCCAATTTAGTGCCGGCCCTGCGATAACGCCATTATACAGCTTTTAACTATACTCGTGATACGCCAAATGTGTTTAATATAACATATGAGGTTCTAAATGGAAATTAATGGATGTGTCCCGTTCCTGTGGCTAGTGCGTGGTTAAATGAATAATCAATTTAAAACTAATGACCAAAATAAGGTAAGATAATTGTACTAAAATTGTAATAAAATAAGCTGGCCAATATTATAGGTAGGTAGTTATTACTTTAAGCATTAGGTACTAAATATGTTATTTATGCGGCCTATTATAACAGACCCACGGTAGGTACAATACATTTTGTTATCTAAATAATACGTATTTGTTTCGTTTGGTACAGAAACTTTAGACCTCAGCGCGCGCAAATTATTTGCCAAAATCGTAAAAGGTCTAGTTGATGTAACTAGAGAGCTGTCACTTCCTAGCACAGAATTCCAATACAGCAAGGAAATTCCGCATCCTCCGTTCCATTACTCCGGCAAGCCTATTGTAGATGAAGTTTAGGCTGCATACTATATAGTATAGTTAGATTAGTTATATTTAATTATACAGGGTGACTTCAAATTGGTGATACACAATAATAAAACATGAATCTGTTAATGGTTTTGAACAACTTTTAGTATGGGACCAAATATGAAAACTCGATAAAAAAAACCGATACTTCCATAGAAATGTGCTGAGATAAGTTGACCATACTTCCATAGAAATGTGCTGAGATAAGTTGACCAAAATTTATGGAAGCGTCGATTTTTTTCTTGAGTTTTCATATTTGGTCCCATAGTAAAAGTTGTTCAAAACCGTTAATAGATTCATGTTTTATTATTTTGTATCACTAATTTGAAGTCACCCTGTATATATGAAGGGTCCACGAAAAGAAAATGTCTAGTCAATTCAAATTACAGAAGGAAAAACCACCTAACTTTAAACAGAATAAGATGTGACTTTGCTCTGATTTTTTAAGCACTGGACAAGTGGACATGTTATTTCCGTGGACACTTCATATTAATAATATAAGTAGATCATACTCGTAGTCGTGTAATTCTCAGAAGCATCGTACATTTGCACTCACTCACTCATTTGGATTTGAATTTTGTCAGCCTCCGTAGCCTAGTTGGTATAGTGGCATTATTTGTGTAGTTATTTATCACAAATATTTGTTCCTTGGTCATGGCTGTTTATGTATTTAAATATCTATATGTATCTATCTATTATATATATCGTCGCCTTTTTCCCACTTCACAAGCCTACCTGCTTACCGTGGGACTAGGTCGATTTGTGTAAGATGTCCCAAGATATTTATTTATTTATTTTATTTATTTACTTATCACGTCATTGATATTGATAAGCAAGAACCACCACATTTCCCCGAATAGCCCAAAATGTTTGTATTTAAAACATTTCATTTTTACCACATTCCTATAAATTTTGGTAACAAAAAAGCAACATTTCGTACAAATATTTTTGGACATTTTGGGAAATCAGCATCATTGACTCCACCAGGCTACCAATTTTTATCAATTACGAAGACGTGATTCAAATGTACAATTTGTTTGAGAAATGCCCAGTCTTCCTTTATTATGTGTAAATCTCTATCACGCTCTTACTGATGTATTGGACCGAGCATGAAGGACTAAGTAACTACTTCAACA
This sequence comes from Thaumatotibia leucotreta, assembly GCA_025490895.1. Taxonomy (NCBI): domain Eukaryota; kingdom Metazoa; phylum Arthropoda; class Insecta; order Lepidoptera; family Tortricidae; genus Thaumatotibia; species Thaumatotibia leucotreta. The sequence goes on along the minus strand of JALPQI010005710.1, from coordinate 35,511 downwards.
TATCGAGTAAACGCTAACGTAAACTATACTTGCCAGCTCGGGGTGCTTAGCCAAGTTGCCAATCGCTAACGCTTAGTAGCGTATCGTAGTTTTCCCTCTCTGTCACTTTTTCATATTAGTGCGACAAAGACAGTTAGCTGACTTTCGTTTACGATTGACGATTAAGCGTTAGCGATTGGCAACTTGTCTAAGCACCCGGGCTCATGTCATGATGATTCGTAGAGTTCACTTATCTGGTGCGATTACGAATTTTCTCTTACTAAATACCTTAAACAGTGAATGAGAGTCAATGCGAACACGGTATCATCAGGAGTGTCTCCATAATTATTTTCTCGAATAGTTAGAAATAAAAGACATCTTCGTATGATTAGTAAATTTTGGGTGCGCCAAAGTATTTATAAAATTGCAACTTAGATTATTGGAACTCCGAAAATTTTTCTTATACAATTTAACTTCATAATGATCGGTATTTAGAATGATCTTTGTTCATAATCATCATCACATAGAATTATTTATGTTCATAATATTGTTTTTCATACATATTTTTAGTACTAACTTTTATGTTTATATAATTTTTCACTATACTTATTTTATGCTAAATATTCTAATGTTATAGGTATTTATTTTTATCTGTGCTGGTTTTATGTATGAATTATTTTTGTTTAATTAAATATAAATCGTACTATTACTGTAAACTAGCTACCTGCACAAATCAGGTTGTGGCAGAGTAGGTACTGTACTAAACGGGTTCCCTCTAAACTTTTTTTGTCCGAAACGCTTAGGACATAACAGACTTGGTATAATCTATTTTGGCATCAACTTAATGAGACAGAAACATCACTTGGCTTAAATAACAATATTTCGAATATTATTTTGTCCGAAACTATCTTGGCATATAATTAATTACGCCGAGTGTTATAAGACAGAAATTAGATTTGCATTTTTTTTTTGGGCATGTAGCCACATGTTTCTAATCTTGCCTTTTTCGTCAGGCAGAATTTGCTGTGAGGGTGAAAATTTCTGCAGTGAGCGAGCGAAGCGAGCGAACAAAACCTTCCGGGGCAGATCCGACTCGGATAGGTTAGGTTAGAAGACTAAGGCGGGAGCTTTGCTCCCGCCTTAGTCTTCGAGGTTATTTTTTTTTAGCAACCTAGAAAGTACTCAGCTCAGTAACACAGTAAGTAACGTATAGAATATTACTACTACCTCGATAATATTGAGAGGTTGTAATTATTCCTTCTGTGTCATGCTAAAACAAACTATGCCGATACTTTTTATGCACATCCAGATTATGCCTCGTCATAAATAGGAGCATCGAAATTATGCTCGAATAATATTCGAACAACTCGAAATCGGCCACAAAGAAATATGCTAAAGTTGAGTATGTCACAACAGTTTCTGCACAAAGCCCATTATGACTACATAGTTTATGTTATTCATAAAAGAATTATACCACAACAGAGTGAACCTAATGGGAAAATGTTTATAAATAAACAATTTATTTCAAATAACTTTATGAGTATAGATTAATCTACTTGACGACTTTAGGAGGATACAATTTCGAAATAAAAATCGTTATGAACATTGTAGGTAGAAGTATAATTTTTAGTAAGAAAAAAAGTATGAGAAAAAATTTTCGGAGTAATGATGATTATGAGTAAAAAACGGTATTAGTAAAAATATTCGAAGAAAAAATTGTATAAGTGCCAATATGGACCCGTAAATTTTATTAGAACATAATTTATTATACTCAATATGCATAGGTACTTAAGTATAAGAGCCACAAATGTGCCAAAGACGAGTCGAGTATTTTCATTGACGCGGTTTGTAACCTATTCATGTATCCGATATGTATCGATTATTTTAATTATAATATCGGCTATTTATATTTTAGATAGGTTTGTCAATTTATTATTTGCTTGAGTTAACTCATTTGAAGTTAAATTAATAATGATAGTGCTTTTAAGTTGCATAACGATTAAGTGATATAGGTATAAATGTTATTTTCACACAACTAATTTACGATTACCAATTTCAGTAGCAAGTATAGGAAGCTTGCACTGAGGATTTATAGAAAGTGGAAAAAACATATTATGTATATTTAGATTATTTAGAAGCCAGAGTTGATTTATGTTAAATAAATACTTACATAGGTACCTAGTTCAAATCAAAGAAGGTATCTCCCTTTTTTCGGGAATGAAAAACCGAATACCGTTGACCATACATGAGCGCTCATGTGACTACAAGATCCATTTAAGAGCTAAAGCTACAGCTGGCTTCGAGATCACCCGGAACGGAACAACGCAGCGCATAAAATATAAACCACTTAGCAAATACGCTGACCTATTGTCCGCACGTCCGGCGTCTCCGTGCCGAGATAGTGCGCAGGATTGAAGGCCCTATCTAACGTCGATAGTAATACACAGGGCCACGCATTATCCAGACGAGCGTCGCCGTGTGAGACCGCCCGAGTACCCGTTTAACTAATCGAGCGAAAACGAGACAACCATCGCCATTCAGCGTCCAACTAATGAATGGCCCTCGAAAAAGCCAATTTGTAGTTTTTTTAACACTTCAATTTGTGTCGTAAACCCGAAAAAAGCCTCGACCAAAACCACAATCGAATTAGTGACCCTTGTTCCGGAGATTAGAGGACTGTCCGGCTCTTATCTCGGTCGTTCGTTATTTTATTGGCTTGTAGAGGTAAGTCGATAAACACGACGTATAATGGCCTATAATGAATCGTCCACGCTAGCTGTTTGACTAATCATAAAGGTTTTATGGGTGTCGTTCAGAAATATCCGATTTATGACGCAGTTTGTGCACCTCTTCCTACGTAACAGTTTTGTCACATAAACTATATTTAATGTGGCCATTTTCAAATGTCTACACGCGCCGGAGTTGTTCTAATCTAACTGGTTTATTTATTATTTATATTGGGTCGTTTTAGAGCGCCATGAATATCTAAGTGATGGATTAAATAAGTAAATATTTATATGTGCATCACACCATGACCATTACAAAATGACTGTATTATATAAACAATGATTTAAATGATTTCCATTCAGCTAACATCTACCGACATCAACTCGAGGCTCAACACAAAAACAGTCAACAATAGATGTCATAGATCGCTAACGGCCTTCTCACTGACTGCCCACATATAACGAGGGACATTAATTTTATATTAATGAACACAAAATGATGTACAAACCGCGTAAAAGCGCTATTCATAAGGTGAATTAAAAGTGAATTAAAATGTCTGAAATGTCAAATTGCGAGGACGCATTGCTTATTAGCGGCGACTATCCAACTCCCCGGCTGACTATTACACCGTACGGGTGTAGGACGTGTTCCCTTGTCACTCGGATTCCACTTTATTTTTAAATTTAACTTACATAACCTAAGTATGTTACAGTATTTTTTACACGACATTACACCATTAAAAACCAATGCAACGAAAATTAAACGATTTTGGAACTAAAACTATACCGTATGTATTTTATGTAAGCCAAAATAGTTATTTGTTATACAAGGGTGCAAAGTTGTATTTTAGTTGTACCCGCGAGTATGAAATTGAAACACGAGCAAGCGAAAGGAGTCTATAGTTGAACCACGAGCGAAGCGAGTGGTTCTAAAATAGAATCCTGAGCGCAGCGAGTGTTTTAACATACGAGAAGTAAAATACATTTGCACCCGTGTGTAACACAAAACTTTTCCCCTCACTATAGCGAGGAAACTCAAAAAAGGTAATTATTTGTTCACATTACAATCATCATCGGGTTAGTGATAATAATTTTCCAAATGCATCATGTATTTAATGCAAGATTTTGTCGCAGTAAACTTACCACGAAAAAGTAAACGCAGCACGATTTTAACACATTCCTGTAGTTGCACACCATTAGATTATTATATCATTATTAAATCATTCTCATTCATTATTTTTACAAAATTATAACAGAACAACGACCTGAAAGTTGTTTAGTTTACTATTTGCGTGTTCGAGTCAGTAAATAAAGATTATAACCTATAATATTCTTTGACAATGTTGAAGTTGACATTTTCTGCGTTTTGTGATTGCATCTAGTCATCTTATCATCATTCACTAAAACAATTGTTACTTATGGAATTTTAGGATTTATATGTTAAAATCATCATATTAAATAAAGGTTTGTATTTTACACTAATTTCTCAAACAAATTATTTAATTATCATTAATATGGAACAATTTCCATGAGCATTTTACGTTTTGTTATTCCAAAACCAAGGTCATTACTTTGCCACACAAGTGAATAATATGCGTTTTTACTTTTTACACGTTCGTATTAAAGGATAAACGAGCACTTTACGAGCTAGTGAGGGGAAAATATACTTATTTCACATGTAAAAGTACATAAAAATATCAAAAAGTAGGTGAATCAACAGTGTGGCTCGGTTGACACTCTTATTCTTATTAAAATACACATTTGGTTCTATTATCGATTTTAAGATATCTGCAAGTTCTTTTTTATATCTTCCCTGTACAGACTTCCGGACTTCAACTTTATTTTATGTAGACTTTGAAGGAAGTAGCAAAGTTAAAAACACAAATAGTTTTTGTGTTAATAATAATAGCTTCTGCTTTATTGCTTCAAAAAGATATTTAAAATTAGTTCTGCTTTCTATACATATATAATAACTAGGTCAATTTGTATATGACGTCTCAAGATATGTCTATTAATAAAATAATTGGGTAACAGACATTAAGATTACACTTTTGTATCGTTTTGCTCTATACTAAAAATTCAATAAAACTTAGATAAGAGCCACTAGTTTCGTTTCTATTCTCATTAATCTCAGTCAGATTCTGAAAGTTAGAGTCAACGTAGGCGCATAAATACGTGTAAGTACCTACCTAATTTGACCATATCATAATATTTTGGCAATAAGTGGACGGTGTGAGCAGCGCCCGCCGTGGAATCAGTCCAATGTGCCCGTAAAATAGACGCCGCCCGTTTTGCCACTAATGTGTAATGACTTCCTGTATTTTTTCAAACGTCATTATTTCCCGTGGGTGATTTCGGTCAAGAAAACGCTTGAAAATAGAAACAACATTTGGCCGTGTAGTTATTTGCTTAATTTATTATATAAAAAACCGGCCAAGAGCATGTCGGGCCATGCTCAGTGCTCAGTGTAGGGTTTCGTAGTTGTTCAAAAACGGATGGGCCGATTATGTTAGAAATAGTTTTATTTTAAAGTCCTATAAAACCATTATTTATCATTATTTCAATTTATTGGACCCACGGATGAAAAGTTAGAGGGTGGGGGACACTTTTTTTTATTATTCCGACGCGGTTATCTCGAAAATATTGACCTAAGGTTTTATTTTTTATCATCCATTTTTCAGATTTTTTTTTTGGTCATCCGCAGACCACGAACCCTGTAAAGTGTTCGAAACGTAGAAATGAAGTTAAAATTAGTTAATATACGCAAGTTCATCCGTTTTCATAGTTTTCTTTCATTTTATTTTTTGTTTGCCAACTCAAAATGTTTTTAATAAATATTTTTGAGTTGTATCCCCACCTCCGGCGCAGCGTTGGAAAACTTCGGTATTTCTTTGGTATATGGCATCTAATAACTATTTAAATCAAGATTTTATTTTTATTTTGAGACCCTTATTCTTTTATCACTTTACGAGTAGGGGAGGTAAGTAAGTACTTACCGGAAAAAAAAAATGTTTTCTATATTTTATTCTACTACTTTGTCGGTGTGATTAATATGTATGCAGCAGGCGTATGATAGCATAAATTAATTGGGAAAAATATGGCAAGTTTAGTGTGTATTTCTCACCATGAGCTGCTATCGTGAGTTTAACGCACACTTACTTTCTATCCCTCTCGCTGGCACCAATCCGCGAGTTTGAGCGGGATGGATAAAAGTAAGTTCACATTAATAACCTATGGTAGTCACACTGCTCTATTTAATTTACATACATGAAATGAATTCAAACTTTTCTTTGAAGTTCATATTTAGAAAGTCACAAACCGAATTGTTTACTACACCCTGACTGAAAGTCACCATAATCCATACTTACAGTTTTTCGTCTTATACACATACCTAATTCAAATTATACTTCTAACAGTCCTAATACTCCTAATCGAACGTTCGAATTAGGATACGGAAAAAAAAACAATCAAATGACACCTTTTCATTGAAGCTACGAAGATATGGACGCATGAGTCAGGCGGGGTATGTTGTCGCACACGGTAAATGGATTTTATTATAAACCGCGCCGGCCGTCATCGAAACAAATGGTTTGTACATGTAGCCGCCCACGCGGTGCGCCCGCGCCGCGTGTTCGCAAAGCCGATCTGACAAGCGAGTTGAAAACAGACCTCATCACCCGTAACGATATTCATATGAGGAGATCCTACTTTTATTGGTTTGTCTTTCGCTGGTTCTTGCCTGCTACAGATAGTGGTGGGAACCATGCATCGCAGGTTCGGCGCTCGCGTCGCGCCGCCAGTCGCTTCCTATAGCCATGCGCTTGATGCCTCAGGCCACGGAAACCACATTAATTCAAGGAAGTTCAAAATTAAATGACAAGTATTATAAAATAAATTACACATTATTATAGGCCTTGTTAGTTCGCAACGCTCAGTGACAAAACGCACGTATCGTTAAGCATTTAGGGGTGGAAACCGCAGGCAATTATTATAATAGGTTTTGCGAAAAGAGACGAAATGGCATTGCGGCTGAATTGGTCAACTTATGTTGAGCATTTATTCTACTTTTGTAGCTACTTAAATTAATTTGTTATTTCGAACAGGTTTGAAGAAAAGTTTTAACTCTTTTCCCATAACAGGACCTGTTTAATAGGCAACATATAATATCCCTTAACGGCGTATTCACTTCTATCTAAAACTGCGGCAATTCGAGTCTCCATTATTGCTGGAATTACTGATAGTTCTCCGTATGCAGCCATTATGGACCACCAGGCCCTTTGCTAATTATTGGCCCGTTTAACATTTACATATATATGCTTAATAAGACTGAAGGCTAAACTTAATGGATGTAACAATGCCTTCATCATACAAAACTGCCCATTGAATTCGCAACGAACATGAGGTCTAGATAATGCGCTAGGCTTTGGATTATTCTGCCTACCACACGAACGTCCGACTCAAACAAACCTGCCGAGCATGAGCTGAAGCATTGTAATTGTAACAACTACTTGTTCTGAATTATATGTATTTTACTTTAAAACATTTTTTATGTTATTGGTGTTTTTTACTGTGACGCGTCGCGCTCTTTGGATTCTAACAGGAGAATTCATACTGTTACCATTATTTTATAAATTTGGAGGACCGTTATGAAATAAAAGGTTCGAACATTGTTTGTAAGTCTCAGGACATTTATATTCTCCTAGTAGCACAAGAAGCTTGTTAGAATCATACAAATATGTATGTCATGGAAATGGGTGGACGACTTCAAATAAAATGTTCCCAAATGGCACGTATTCAGGCCTGCTACCGCGAACAGCTAAGTAAATTTCGAAGTTTTGTCTCTATCACTCCCAAAAAGGCGTCATTAGAGTGACAGAGAAAAATCCCCAAAATTTGCGGTTTTTGTAGTTCAAGGTAGAGCCGCTGGTTACCCCATAGAGACGCCAGACCCTGACGAACGCGGCGTCGGCGTTGGAACTTCGGCTGAAGTTTGAAGGCACGTAGCAGTAATGGACGGAGTCGTCTACGTGACCACGATACCTGCATGCGTTCTGCGGATAATTGTGCCAATTACTAGGCAACTTTGTGTCAGCTTTTAGCTAACATGTGCTCGAAGGCCGAATGGTCTAATTGCTGTATTTGTTGTTTCATATCATATATTATAAATGGATAAAAGAAATATCATGAGACACGAATACACAGCTCGACTTAGTCCCCCGAACGAATGGAGGTGGAATTGTTTTGTAAATAAAATAGTAAATAACATCGTGACAACTTTGACCGTGGAATAAATATATGTTATAATCACATAAAAGAGTGCTTTTGTAAGGATTTGAACCCGGAACCAACTAATTAAGTGACGATATATACCTAAATATAAGAGAGCGATACCTATAAATAAACACTTAAGTAATGACCAGAAAAACCATTATTGAGGAAGAACTATTATATACATACCTAGTACCTACTCATTAAAAGAAAATACTAAGGTCCGACCGAGATCTAGGTCTCGGTCTCGGTCTCGGCATTCTCGGCCAAAATTCGGGCCGAGATATCCCTCTCAGCTCTCGGCCAAAAATGGCCGGGACTCTCGGCCGTGGCAGAGATTCGTAATCAGCTGTAATTGGGGAGCTTGGCGCCATCTCGCGAACTTACTGCGATTTTATTGGTGTCATATTGACATGAATTGACTTCAATTTCACCTTAAAATTAACGGAAGGAATAATTTAGAGTAAGCGACCCCTATCATACTATTGATAAAAATTCCTAAAATTCGAATACCGGTTTACGGGTACCTACATAAAAAAAAATTCAAAAAAAAAATAATCAAAAAAAATTGCTGTATCTAGTTGGACGTTGGACTTACTATAGGTATTTTCTCGGGATTTTTATGTAACTTATACGTTTTTTATCCTTTCTACCAAGTCTCGGTCTCGGTCTAGGTCTCGGCCGAGACTAAGATATGGGTCTCGGTCGGACCTTAGAAAATACAGACCAATGAGTTTTTTGACTGTAACTTAAAATATGCTTATTCTATGTATTACTTTAATTATAATAAAAAAAACATTATTTTTTTTACAGTTGATTTTTTTTGATGTAACAACTAAGAATAAAAAATTAAAATTATTTTGTTTAGACATGTTTCATAAACTTAAATTAAGTAGCAATGTTGAGATGGCCCTTAATTTCTTTTGAGTAGTATATAAGTACTTTTGTGATAATTAAGTACACAAAGAGGTGCCCTCACCACGATTTGAAAACGCAACCTCCAGCTTCGCAGCCTCATATTTTGTAACTTACAAAATATGAGCTGCCGCCGTGAGTTTAATGCGAACATATTTCTCTACCTCTTGCTCGCTGGTGCGTATACGCTAGTATGAGTGGGAAGCATGAAAAGTTCATTAAATTTGAGGACTTATCTATTAGCAGGTTATACTGTACTCAAATATGGAAAAGTAGAAGATTTCATACCCATTTCGATAAAAATAAAATTTGTACGCCACACTCACAAGTGATATGTGGACTTAGTTTAGTTTAGACTCAGATAAGTCTTTGCATTGTTATGGTTTTCCATCCTATGGATTGTAGAATGGATTATTGTGCACATGAGCAACTTGTTGAGATGAAGCTCACTGTCGCTTTTAACTACACACCCTTAAATTTGTACTGTTCAAGATCATCATCACGCATTGTACTGTTGAAGAGCAATTTACTCCTGCAAACGCTCTGGCTAAGGTACCTACCGAGTGTGCTACCGAAATTTTTGAAGGGACTACCGACCGTACTGCGGCATGGCATATAGGTAAAGGTATTATCTTAGTTCTTCAAACAAGAAGTTTCTAGGTTTTAAGGGGTCGACAAATGGTATTTTAGCCATCTATAAATCATGCCATGAAAAGTGTACTAGTTTAGTTAATATACACTAAGTACCATTTCCTTCATCAAAATAAGGCGGGTCTATGAGTCAAATAAACACGATAATTAAAATATTGACTTCAGGTTTATTCATCCATATCTGTTTTAGTTAATAAGAAAAAGTGTATTTAGAGATTAGAAAGCTGCTTACTAGACATCACAATAAGGATGAGCAAGCTTTACAAACGAAACGGATACTTAAGAACTGTGCCTGTGCCCGAAGGCTCCGGCTTCAGCCCGAGATTAATCTGAAAATAGAGGCGAATGGCAAGCGGCATTGTATAATTACGTTACCGGCCGCCTGCGCATTGGCGCGCCCCCGACCAATCGCCTGAGCCGATCGACCATCAGCGATCGTTAGACCATCGATCCTTTTCGGTTATTACAATAATTCCGACACGATTGCATCTAATTGCGCCGGTTTCCAGTCGTGCCCCGCGAGGAATTACCGATGAATATGTCTATGATCCTGAGTTACTTCACAATTATTGTGAAATCGATTCCTTGTTGTGAAAATTATTTTGCAGTATTAATTTTCCGTTGTTAGATATAATTTTGCTGGACGTGTTTTCCGTGTCTTAATACGTTTGCAACGAGAGCTCGTTTCGTGATTCGCTCGTGAGGCTGACCGATGGCCGTTACTTTGTAATGTGCTGTAAGCAGCCGAGATTACAATCACCATTGAGGGATACGGAGGTGTTCATAACTTGGTGAATTTCATGATATTATTTTGTTATGTAGGAATAGGAACAAGGAAAAGGTTGCCACTTATATTGATCGAGATCTTCACTCACGAAGACGCGCGGATTTGTCTAAATTAACCTGTAATCATGACAATACAAACTAAAGCTTCGAGAATGAAATAGAATCTATCTGATTTATCACGACATTTATTTATGTAAAATATTGAATCGTAAAAAATAGAACCTAATTACATTTTTTTCTCGATTCATTCTCTAAATGAAAATCATGTCATGACCCTCTATAACTTTAAAAAATCTGCTGGGGATTCTGGATCCCAAAACTTCACAGGCAACGGGAATACACTTATTTTTTGGCCATCTTGTATATGAATGGGACTCATTTTTACAAGACTACTTATAGAATTTCAAATAAAATGTTGGTTTACTTATTCTACCTCAGTGGGCTACCGCAATCTACTAAAGGTGCATTCAGACCAAACGAGCATTCGCTATTCTAACCTCCTACTCTACGAAATTCGATCGTTACACAAAACGTGATTCGTTGATTTCGTAGAGTGGGGGATAGAATATTATTAGCGAATGCTCGTTTGGTCTGAATGTACCTTTATACGTTTCGTCAGTCTCATGTGCGATGTGTCAGTTCCATAAGGTGCATGCAGACCAAAAGAGCATTCGCTGTTCTATCCCCCACTCTACGAAATCAACGAATCACGTTTCGTGTAACGATCGAATTTCGTAGAGTAGGGCATGCTCTTTTGGTCTGAATGCACCTATAGAATGTTTCGGTTCCATAGAATTACTGTAGAAATCTGACAAGCCGAACCTAAACTCAAACGCATTTAAGAGATCATGGTCGCCCTCCAGGGTCTCAATGTCCTCCCTCAAATTAGTTTTGAAGTCCTAATTTCAATACCTGTGTGCTTAGACAAGTTGCCAATCGCTAGCACTTAATCGTCAATCGTAAACGAAAGGCAGCTAACTGTCTTTGTCGCACTAATATGAAAGAGTGACAGTGAGGGAAAACTAAGATACGCTAGTAAGCGTTAGCGATTGGCTTCTTGGCTAAGCATCCTAGTGAGATATCTGCGTAAATAATACCTCAAATAAAAGAATGATAATAAGGCACGTTTTCTAAAAGATTTGAATAAAAAAATACACTTTATTATTTTTTATGATGTCAAAACCGATATTTAATTTTTTTTTTATTTTGGTTGATGATATTCATGATCTTAAAAACGTCTGTAAAAAAATCTAATGAAACAGAAACTTTTACTATGTTTTGTTAGTAACTTACACGTTACAAAATAAAGTTCATTTTAAACTTTAGTATTGTGGATGTGGACATAAAAAAAATATTTAAAAAAACTATCTTAACCCTAAACTTGGCAGAATTTTAAAGCATCGTGCGTTCTAGCCTCCTCGCCGCTGTGTAGAGCAAAGAAATCTGTCTTAAAAAATTACAAAATACTTAATTCATCTCTAGAAGCTTTTCATCGATTTTCCTATCATCCTGTATACAATATTGTAAAGAATCTAAAATTTCGTCTTATGGACTTCTTCCAATGGTAATCATAGTAATTAATTGCATAGGTAATAATTTGATGTATTGAAAATTATTAATAGGTACCCATATTTTACCCCAACACTTAGTTACTAGTTACTATGCATTGCTGCTCTTAGAAGTAGGTACCTTAAGACGCGTAAGTTTCGGCATCAAAAGTCGCTAACTGTCAACCAACTCGTAATTAACAGCCCTGCCAGCAACCAACGCACTGTTTATCAAGCAACAACAGTACCCACACGGGTTGTGAACATGTAAAACCCGTACGCTAACTGCCTCGCCTTCTACCGAGACATTAGCGCCAACCGCAGACTTCAGTGTTTCGGTCTCTTAATGTTCATAAGATACGTAAAAAACAACCTATCTATCTATCCACCTAAATTGTAACAATAGCTCTTAATATCAACTTCAATTTAGCAACGGAAGCTTAAAAACTACCAAAGGCAAAGGTTTTAGTAATGTTTTTACCGGCGTTTATGGCCTCACCGCTAGATGGAATGAACCGTCGTACATAATCAAACCACATGCGGGGCAGTAATTGCTTCCACATTCAAAGACCCGCTCACATCACGGCGTATAATGACAAAAATAGTCCAAAAAGTGCCTCCGCATATGAGATATTTTTTTCAGACTTCGCAGCTCACATGGAACTAAATTACGAAATAAAAGATTAAGTTAAAAGATCAATAAACTTAATAAATGATCTTAATAATTGTTGTATTACGGATACAATGGAGCGGCGTCGTGAGACGTCATTAAGGCGCGAACATCATTAATTTTATTCGCGGCTTTTTGACGTAAAGGCAATGGCGTCTGTCAGATTTGAAACGCCGCGGCTGCACTGCTGCCACCTGTTGGTAGCACGGAGAATTACACATTAAGCCCTGCCGCGTTCCACTTGGTTCGGGCTGCCAAGCCTGCCAATATAACCGCTACCTTGCACAGTATGTTCCTAGGTATACACGAAAAATGTAGCTCGCAAACTCAAATACTTGCTGGACTGGAGATAGATACTTCATTACATCAATAATTTTATACCTTTAATTAAAGTAGATATCGTTTGGGTATAGTTAGGTGTTTGTCCAACTACGGTTTCTTTTTACTACCTATATGTATAGGTACCATTTTCTGTAAGTCCGTTTATGTAACCTGTGACAGTACTCGTAGGACAATAACCAATGATTAATCGATCGAACAAACCCTTACTAAACCACCATAGTTCCCAATAGCTCCAATCGGCGGAACATAGGTATATCATGCGTTCAAATCATAAGCTACAAGTGGAACGCGTCCCAAAAATTACACCGACCAAAAAACTGTAAGCCGTCTACAGATTAGATTTCTTTTTGGTAGCTAATTGCGTTTTATCAAATTAAAGCAATTCTGCCCGCGGCGGGTGCTGGGTGATTGATAGTGTTTGACGAAGCCCGTTCCCACTAGTTTTACAGAATAAACTGTTGTGATTCACACTAATCTTTGCCATTTGTCACGTACCTTCCTGATCCTTATTTGGAATAAGATCTGAACCGATTCCATTTAGTGACAATTTTATTACGGAGATTGAATTGTTTTTTTTTTAATCTCTGTAATTAAGTGTTTTCGATACACAAAAGTATGATTACAGCTTAATACCAATTAAATTTGAATTTGAAGATCAATTTAAAGTTAAACCACCGTCTAAGGAGAGGTTTTTGAGTGGCGTCTAGATATGATTAAATTCCTTCCTTCAGTAATTTGCCGCAGGCTAAAGCTACTGGTTTATTTCGAGCAGTTTATAAATTACATTGGGATGGGACAAACACACTTTTGCTCAGGGACGTGTAATATTTTGGATTCTTAGAGGAGGTAGATTAAAAATAATTAGGCTGTAGCAATTACCACGTGGGGATAGGATAGGTGCGTCCGTTTGAAGTGTCGGTGTCGCGGGCTGCAGTCTCAATCATTAGGCAATTCGGCGGCAGGCACAAAGCGGTGATTGATGCGCCCGTTTACGGCTCCCAGTGGCACCGCGGTGTAAAAAACGAACGTTTTATTAACTCGTTTAGGCACCGCTGCTCATTAGAATTATTAATCAAGCCGAGGCGGGGAGATAGCGCGAGTATGATGTATCGAGCTTTGATTACATTAACGCATTCGGCCAGCAGTAATTAAAAGCACGCCGGGAAGTCTGACGGAACAAAAGGTGAAGCGAACCTACAACAATTAGAAGCGCCGCTAATGATGCGAGATGAAATATGATTTCGCTAATTCGAATTTCAGGTGCAGTCTTCTAAGCGCGGGACACCTGCATCCTACGATAAGGTATCGGCGATTATTCCGGTAATGGTGGTCTGGCTGGACGCTGGTCGCCCGCGGCCCGCGGAGGGTCACTCGTAGGCGTAAATCGTGCAGAGATATGGTCCGCTCTAATCTAATCTCGCGATATCCTCGACACGTTATACACATGCCATAAATAACGCAATGCTTTCCTGGATTAACGACCCCTAATGAATTTTCGTTAAACTTTTGTTACAGCACATAATTGATAAATTGGTCAGCTTATGTGAAAACAATATTTTTCATGCACACGTTATTATAATTAAGTAAGCTGCTAGCATATTTGCATATAGACTCTTTGTTTTGTTTAAGGAAAAAAAATAGATTGACAAGCAAACCTACCTAACCCTGTAAATACTCTGCGTCGCCTATAACTTCCGGCTACCAAGAGGTACAATTTGTTACGTGTTCTTTTTATGGTCTTTTGTCCGCCAACAATAAGAAGTCTTCGGAGGCACACTGGACAAAGCGAGAGATCGAAAGCTAAACGTAAGAGCGACAGGTGTGTTCACTTTGTTTTGCAACAAAGGATTGGCACAAGCGCGTGCGCGCAGACCGCAAGTCCCGGCTCGAAACCGAAACTGCACAACAGCGCTTTAAAATGCCCACTTTGCCACACCCTTGGAACCCAGTTCAGAAGAACAATGACACATGTTATTTAGGACTTCAGAAAGATATGCGACGTTAATGAACAATTTTATGGCCGCAGAAGCTTAATGCAAAACAAAGGGCACGCGCCCCTTGCTTGAAACCAAACAGGACGCCGTAAGAACTGCGGTCCAACGGTCATATCATATTACACGTCTTACAGCTGAAGATACACTCAGCATAAGTTAACTTTAAGCATAGTTAATTACAGATTAAAGTAATCTTATGATTGGTACCTTTTAGAAGAATGGCCCAAGACGCAGGATTCTCAGGAACAAGAAAGTCTATTTTGAATGATGAGTTCTTTCTGTCTTAATTTTTAGTTAAGTATGTTTTTTAGGGTTCTGTAACCAAAATGGTTCGTATATGACGGTGACCATGGTGCTCAACAATATCTGGAAATGCACCTGCACCCTACCTGATATATCTGATGGCGACTGTACCTGGTGTCGAACTGTCGATTATTCACGGCTTATTAGGAGCGCCATAAAGTCAAATCACTACTATTTGCCCTGCAACAGTGTACAGTCGTCATCAGATATACCGGGGCGGCCAGGGTGGTCACAGGTATTAAAGCTATACATTATTTTACTCGAAGTTCTAAAACTTTACTTTTTAGACGCACTTCCTACACAATCAGTTCTTTTGTTCCTAGGATCATGCAATCGGCATGCAAGGAGTAGTTATCAGAAATTAAACTGTCTGTGCTGAGGACGGGATGTGGCAATTTAGCCAGTTTGTCCGTCAGTCTTCGCCGACGCGTCTACAACGAGCTACAACCAATGCAGAGTTGACATCCATTTTTTTTTATACAGGCTTTATTTGTGTCTCACTGCTGGGCAAAGGCCTCTCCCCTCAAACTCCACGACTCTCGAGTGTGTGCTTCCTCCGGCCAGTTGTTAAGAAAGGCATCCAGGTCGTCCCGCCATCTCTGTTTGGGTCTGCCTCGTCCGCGCCCATTTTAAATAAATAAATAATACCCGGTAGGTACGATTAAGCAAAATGCCCACTGTTCGTACCATGAGCTGCCGCTACGTTCCGCAGACTTATTTTCTGTCCGGCTCGCTCGCACCAATACGCGAGTACGAGCGGGATGGATAGAAAGTAAGTCCGCGTAAATAACGTAGCGGCAGGTCATGGTACGGCTACTAGGCATTTTGCTTAGTCGTAGATTTCAATAAGATTTTTTTTTATATCGAACTTTTTATCAACATGTGAATAAAGTAATTTGACCATACTCTAATTCCTATGGCCCACTACGGCCTAGTATAAGTGGATCTGTACGACCGTAGTAAACATGCGCAATCGGAGCTCACATGTTAAATTAGTCAATTCTCATTGGTGACTTTGTAAGCTATTGGCTATATTTACCTAAGTACCAGGACTAACTCTACTCTACGATAGGTTTCGACATTGAGTTTTAAATGTTTTTTTAAGTTAATTTACATTTGGATGAGATTTGTAATCGTATTTTCTCGCGACAGTTAGGGGAAAAAAGTTGTAGTACACTTGGCGGCAAAATTTGTTCAACTCTCATGCCTTCAGACCTTCGCAGTGTTCAAGATTCCAGTTTTTGAACCACTCGTTACGCTCGCAGCTCTATTTTGGAATCTTTCGCTAGCTCAGGTCTCAATATTGGCACGACAGTTAAACAACAACTTTGCCCCCTTGTATAATAAATTACTAAGTACTCCTCGCTCTATGTGCGATACAGACGGAAGAACAGTACCATAACTCGTATTTCGTATTTTTCGCCCTTGTGCCAAGAAATACTATTGCTAATTGCCTACTCCATATTCTTTAACAACTCCGAGAGTGACCCCTCGCGACGCGGTTTGTCATCAACTCCATTGCTCCGTCTGGCCTGAAGCACTACGCACCATGTTTTCACATCTCACCGTTTTGGGTATTTATTTATATTGTTTTTCATCATCACCAAAACTAAGCACGTGTTTTAAACAATATTGATCCGTAGTAAAACAAATTATGTAAGTGGTCAATGGTTGTACAGATGAAACATTTCCATAAATTTTGTACAATGTGCACTCACGCATCCGCGCAACGCAATGCCTAATCAATAATACCTAGATTTACAAAAACAGGCGGATTGCGCACTGACTGTTAACATACTTCCCCTTATAAAAAAAAAGCTGAATAACCAATTAGTGCAACGCACATGTGTATGATGTGATATCATATATCACTATTAGATGTAAAACAAGTAATCGCTAATACACCAAAAATTCATAATTGATAGTAGGTCGCGTTCTTAGAATAACTGAATCGGTTTTTTACAGTCCTTAGTCCGAATTTATGAAGGCAAAAATGGATTCAGATTGGTTCGTTATTTTCTTCCAAGGTGTGTGCGCAGCTCATACCTTAGAATACCTATTTCTGTTCAAGTATATTTTTACATCTAACAGCATTACATTTTCTTTCAATATTTTTGTTCTTACAATATTGTTTTTTTTTACAATACGTAGTTATTCATTTGTTTTATTTATCCATGAACCGACAATATGCATTTTAATCCCGTTTTATTCCTAACTCGTAATCAATTTTGGTAGATGACTTCGAAATGGGAAATATCCTTTAATACGTAGTACCTACTTTGTGCGAATTTTAGCTCAGTCTCCTGGCGCTTGCTATTTCAATAACTACTAGGCAGTCTAAACCAATACATATAAAGTAGTAGATATATTTATCTATATAACTACTTTATCTTCCATATTATTTCGTTGCTTTAACTAAGTTTGAATATTTATTCTATATGTAAATTTACCGAAGCAAATGGTTTAAATTAGGTATGTAAAAATAGCATAATTATATTTATATTGTAGTAGGTAGATTCTACAAAATACCACATATTCCTGAACCAAATAGGATCTATGTAGGTATTTTAGGTATACTTGCACCTATTTACTGTACCATTCAGGGTAATAGAATAGCATGACGTCAAAAACATTTTACTAACAATTCTAATTAAAACAATAGTTACTTACTCTGGCCATGTTTTTCCTAGACACTATATGGACGTACCTAATTATGCGAAAGGGTACCAACCCACAAGAATTTTTCATTCTAAATTACACAATTTTGAAATGACAAATTCATGTGGGTTGGTTCATTTTTGCATAACTACGTCCATATAATACAGTATCCGGCCCGCCAATTCCAGGAGTGTGTGTTTTAATATGTGCTATACTCCTTCCAGTGACATGTCTCGCCGTGGCTCTAGCCGCGCCCAAGTCTCACAAGAGCCACTGGAGTTGCCACGAGAGCCCGCGAGGGGCGCGCTTTGAAGAGCAGCACGCCTTGGGCACCTGGATACTGCTGCGTATGAAGACCGAAGCCACCAACGCTGTGGACAACACACACTGCGTAGATTTCGCGCACGTCAATGAGGAGGTAACATCTGTTAGCCATATGTACCTAACTCGAAGCATTAGCCAAGTTCGCAGAGTCAATAGGTCACAATCAGGGATACTGAAACTTTACCATACCTAAGTACAAGCACCATGTTTTGGCATCTGGATACTGCTGCGTATGAAGACCGAAGCCACCAACGCTGTCGATAACACGCACTGCGTAGATTTCGCGCACGTCAATGAGGAGGTAACATTTCTTTTCTTATACTCAACTCGAAGCATTGGCCAAGTTCGCAGCGGCCACAAACAGGGCCACTGAAACTTTACTGTCAAGTAGCTACTACGTTTTGAGCACCTGGCTACTGCTGCGTATGAAGACCGAAGCCACCAACGCTCTGGACAACACGCACTGCGTAGATTTCGCGCATGTCAATGAGGAGGTAACATTTCTTATACTCAACTCGAAGCATTGGCCAAGTTCGCAGCGGCCACAAACAGGGCCAATGAAAATTTATTGTACCTATGTACAAATCGGTACTACGTTTTGGGCACCTGGCTACTGCTGCGTATGAAGACCGAAGCCACCAACGCTGTGGACAACACGCACTGCGTAGATTTCGCGGACGTCAATGAGGAGGTAACGTTTCTTATACTCAACTCGAAGCATTGGCCAAGTTCGCAGCGGCCACAAACAGGGCCAATGAAACTTTACTGTACCTATGTACATTTGTACAGGTAGCTACTACGTTTTGAGCACCTGGCTACTGCTGCGTATGAAGACCGAAGCCACCAACGCTGTGGATAACACGCACTGCGTACATTTCGCGCACGTCAATGAGAAGGTAATATTTCTTATACACAACTCGAAGTATTGGCCAAGTTCGCAGCGGCCACAAACAGGGCCAATGAAACTTTACTGTACCCATGTACAAATCGGTACTACGTTTTGGGCACCTGGCTACTGCTGCGTATGAAGACCAAAGCCACCAACGCTGTGGACAACACGCACTGCATTGATTTCGCGCACGTCAATGAGGAGGTAACATTTCTTATAGGTAGATTAGGTAGTCATATTTTACTGCAAGCATTAGCCAAGATTGCAGTGTCAATAGGTCACAAACTGGGTCACTGAAACTTTACTGTACCTAAGTATTATCGGTACTACGTTTTGGGCACCTGGCTACTGCTGCGTATGAAGACTGAAGCCACCAACGCTGTGGATAACACGCACTGCGTAGATTTCGCGCACGTCAATGAGGAGGTAACATTTCTTATACTCAACTCGAAGCATTGGCCAAGTTCGAAGCGGCCACAAACGGGGCCGATGTAACTTTAATGTACCTATGTACAAATCGGTACTACGTTTTGGGCACCTGGCTACTGCTGCGTACGAAGACCGAAGCCACCAACGCTGTGGACAACACGCACTGCGTAGACGCGCACGTCAATGAGGAGGTAACATTTCTTATACTCAACTCGAAGCATTGGCCAAGTTCGCAGCGGCCACAAACAGGGCCGATGAAACTTTACTGTATCTATGTACAAGTAGGTACTACATTTTGGGCACCTGGATACTGCTGCGTATGAAGACCGAAGCCACCAACACTGTGGACAACACGCACTGCGAAGATTTCGCGCACGTCAATGAGGAAGTAACATTTCTTATAGGTAGATTAGGTAGTCATATTTTACTGCAAGCATTAGCCAAGATCGCAGTGTCAATAGGTCACAAACTGGGTCACTGAAACTTTACTATACACTAGTATTGCTAGTTACAAGCTTTTGAGAAATGGGCCCCAGGTCGCTAAACAGTTTCGTGAAATGGGCCCCTGCCTGGGAGTCCGTCTGTATGTGACAGCGGTTTATGTTGCACAACTACATAACTACATATGTGTATATGTAAAGATATATATTGTGTGCTGCTAGTGCTGCTAGTAAACTTTGCATAATAAACTACGTTTTTTTTACTAATGGCCAATCCAAACTTTCATGTAAATGTAAAATTTTTGTTACATCATCTGATAGGTTTTTAAAAATAACTTTTAGGTTTATTTGCCAATATTTTGTTAAGTGGAATACTTTCAGAAGCCCTTCGTTTATCTTAGAAGTATTGTTCACCTCTCTTTAAATAACATTATTATATAGGTACATTATGTACATACAGGGCCGGATTTAGGGAGGGTCGATCGGGGCTACAGTACCGGGGCCTCCACTAAATAGGGCCCCCCACAATAGAGATTTCGAAAAAAAAAATTCAAAATCCAACTAGTATTTTTTTTGAGTATTGAAATAATGATCTACTCCGGGAACTAGATTTCAGCGAAACAATCACGATTTTTCGGCGAAAAAAGCTCGGAAGATTCCGTTCGTTAACACTAAAATTTATTTTCAGGTAAATCTCATTTCCGATTATATTTATACATATGTTTTTTAAATAATAAAATAACCTATACTTGTTTCCACAAAAATATATTTATTGAAAAACTTGACTGAAAAAAATTGTCTACTTTATTTGGAAAATTATTGGGGGCCGGGGGGCCTCCACTCCTTTGTTGCCCCGAAGCCTCTCAACCTCTAATGCCCTGGCCACGACATCGGTCTAAGGCTAACAGCGGCGAGCGAATCCATGAGTGCGAGCGGGATGCCGATATAGGTACGAGAGGGAGCACCATACGTTTTCCGCTAAGCCGGTCGCCTTAGACCGATGTCGTGGCCGCGGCGTAAATCCGGCCCTGGGTGGGCATTTTCACTTTTTGGGTCACCCAATTAGCGTGAAGTTAAAAAACCTTAATTTCAGTCAGCTTTGTAACGGCAATTAAGCACCAAATTTCGATAATATCTGGGTATTCTGGGTTTTGGTGTTTATTTCACAAACTATAAGCCATATTATAAAATAAAAACGCCGATCAAGTTTAAATTCCTAAAGATATTGTACTTAATTGTACAATAGGTACATAACATAAATAAGTGAGCCAGAGATTTTGTCTTGACTTGTGATGAACATAAGTAGCTCGAGCTACCAAAGGAACACTTGTGTTACAGACAATCATGCCTACTCGCCATTAGTCTTACGGCAGTTTTATACGTTTTACAAATGAATTATTTCCTTTTTAACACTTCGGAACTAGCATTTACCTGGCACATTTGTGACGTAGGTACCTATCATTACATGTACAAATGTCTTGGCAAAATGCCTACTACATATTTTTGCAAGAGATAAGTAGATACTATAACAAATAAAACTACAATTTATGTAATATAGATTAAATCTAACTAATCTACTTAATCTACTTAACCTAACCTATATCTAAGATTGGCCCTTGTGGCATTGTACCGAGGATGCTGGCGGCATTTCCTCGTTGTATCGCAATACTGATGCGTTGTGCGAGGAAGTCGCCAGCTCTTCGGTCTTTAGTTACATCAACCAGACGTTTCGCGATCTCAGCAAACAATTTGCGTGCGCTGGGGCCCCAAGAACCTAAAGTTTCTACGCCAAACGGTACAAAATCGTACTCTTTGCCGAGGCCCTTATATTTATTACGTTTTAAAAATTCGGCATTTTCAGCCGCAGCGGCTGCCGTAAACGTAGTTCGTTGAAGATGGGACGGTGCCAGGGTGTCTACAAATAAATGTTCCCTTTTATTGGAACGCTTTTTTTCACGTACCTACACGATTATTTTGATGTGATTTTGGTAGGCACCCAACTAAATGTATTATGTGTAAGATACCTCCTTGTAAGCAGGTAGGTAAATACCTAACATACCTAATTGCTAGGAGCCCAATCAAACAATTTAAGCGAATTATAGCTCCATCAAGGCGTGATTGCGCTAATGTTGGAATTGGATAAGATACGGCATGTAAGAATATTATCTCATATTTCGTGCTGATAGAAGTTGTTCGGTAGGTAGTATTTGCAATCAACCTATATAGTTAGGTACAATGTAAAGTATGTACCTACTCAATATACGGTAAGTATGTACATTAGGATATAACTAAGTACTTATCTGTATGCATGGCAATATTCATAAAAATCGTCAAAATAGGATAGATTCTTAGATACCTGTCGGTGCGTAATTGGGAAAGTCGGCGCACCTATTAGTTTATCTTTGTGACTTTTCATTCATGGTCTAATGTTTACTTCGCCCCATTTATTTCTAACCCCCTTATTCTTAAAATTGTTTGTCCCTTTTGGTCTCATCAATATGTCTATAAGATCGAAAGGGACAAACCATACTTAGCGGCTTGCTAAGTAAGGAGACGTTTATGAATAAAGGGGTGTTATGTTTATGACTCTTAGGAGCGTAAGGGCCTCGTAGATCTGATCGGTCAATACGTGGAGAACCTCGAATGGAAG
This sequence comes from Thaumatotibia leucotreta, assembly GCA_025490895.1. Taxonomy (NCBI): domain Eukaryota; kingdom Metazoa; phylum Arthropoda; class Insecta; order Lepidoptera; family Tortricidae; genus Thaumatotibia; species Thaumatotibia leucotreta. The sequence goes on along the minus strand of JALPQI010005710.1, from coordinate 12,940 downwards.
AACATCACCCTGAAGATGCAGATACCATGCGCACAGGAGAATGCCACGCGACGGGCGACGTACTTCCTGGAGCGACTCGAAGACCACGGCTCCTACAGGACTCTGCAGATGCCGGCGACTAATGGTATGGTGTAGGGAATATTCTAGTCAACCCTGAGATACTTGCACTTTCGGGGCGTTCAAAAGCAGAAGATTTATCGTGAAAAATTGAAGTTGTAAAATAATTGGTAATACAGGATGCTCACGAGCATTGCAAGAGTTTCTAAAGGTGCATTCAAACCAAAAGAGCATTCGCTGTTCTATCCCCCGTTCTACGAAATCAACCAATCAGGTTTTGTGTTACGATCGAATTTCGTAGAGTGGGGGGTTAGAATAGCGAATGCTCTTTTGTTTTCAATGCACCTTGAGCTTTTTAAGTTTTATGTACAAAAAAGGTGTATTGTTCTGATTTTAAGATATTCTACGACTACGAGTAGTCATTTATATTATTGTTAAACTAGGTAATCATGCTTTTATTTAATTTTATTAAGGATCACTCCATGTTCGACTGGTGAGGTGATTGCCGATTTGAAAATTTTGTTCTTTAAGGTTTTGGCCCCGAGCCGCCCAAGGCAAAAGTGGATGAGCATGACATTTTTTGCCATTAGGGATCCTAATTAATATCACGCAGTAGTCTCAGAATTAATTAGAAGTTCTCAACCTTAAAAATCTTTATTTAAACGATTTACATTCCTTTGGTCAACATCGCAGCCAAGTTCGACCTGGCAGAGTTCCACCGCTACCCGATGCGGCTGAAGCTGCTGGAAGGCCGCTACCTGCACATGCTGGACTGCGTAGACCACGTAGCCTTCCTCATGGGGCGCACGCACAGCGCCGACGACCGCCTGCGCGCACTGCTCGACGCCTTCTGGCCCGATGATGCTGCCCCCGCCAATCAGCTCTAGGTATCCAACTACCCACCTAATTTTAATAATCGTCATTGCGTTTATCCCTCGTTTGCGTTACAGTATTATTTTTTCCGGTCCGCTAGTAATCTAATTTCATAAATAGCTTTTACAAATGTGACTGCTCTTTTTTTAAATATTAGTAATTCACAAGAGAACATTACAGAGGCCCGTGGAAGTCTCTTTTTAACATCATTAATAATATAAGGACTTCCGCGTGTATTACAAGTTACAAGCTTTCGAGAAATAAGCCCCTGGGGCCTGGTTGTAAATGCGGGCCGCGGTGGTGTTCGTTTATATCGTGTCGTAAATTGTTAAGAGGACATGTCTGGATTGTCTGGTGACACTGCAGCACTGGTGATCCAGAGTCGTCTAAAACGACGATATTACTAGCATCAAGTTAGTCAATGTCAAATGATTTTTTATTCAAATCAGAATAGCAACAAACTCTTTTGAATGGTCTAAGTTACATAAAATTAGAACTACTTCCGGTTCTAACCCCATAGAAGAACCGGAAAGAAACTTGGCGGGACTTGTTTTTTCAAATAATCATGGGTATGTACATCTTACAACTAGCATGCATTAAAAAAACAACTAATACATAAAATTGATTTTAAATAAATTGAATTTTAATAATAATAACAAGAGATGTAAAGTCTCTAAAAGTCCAAACATTTATATAAAGGTAACTAATTGGAACCCTAGGCCACTCTGGAATCATGTCAAAATGACAAGAAGTAAGATATTTTTAATAATTTGATTTATAACGTTACTGTGACAAGGTTCCCGAGTGGCCTGTGCTTCCTTAGGTCGACTGTACTTAGTAATGGAAGCTAAATTGAGTCCATAGGAATCAGTGCTCGGCGTATTTAAACAATCGTCCTAAAAAAAATGGACAACACCGATTAGACTAATAAATGCTGATGAAAAGTAAGGTACACATTTGGCATACGTATGTACCTAATTTGACCCTAACTATTTCATTTGTCATTCCAAATACATAATTAGTACATTTTGTAAAACTATCTGACCCAAATTTGACATGCGTAATTGGCATATTTTAATGTTAACCCTATTCTCTAATTATTATTTAATCCGATTTGTATATTTTTAATTGTATGTTGGTAATAAGTGATTATTTAGTACCCTCGTGTACCTACTTATTTGTACATAATTTCCATACTGATTTTGTGTCGACCGAATACTGTGTCTCAACTACATTATACATATTTAAGAACCATTGTACTAGGTAGGTACCTACGTATTCGTACGCAAAATAAAAGGATAGTCAAGAAAGATATTGTTTTATGATCCTTATACGAAAGTTTGTACATAAGATGTTAATTCATCTCATTTCAGAAATTCTTGATTCTTCATGTCCATGACACTAATGGACAGGCTTCGATTCTGATAACGCGACAGAGAGAATCAGAAAACCGCAAACTCCGGCCTTCGCTCTCTCTCTCTCTCTCTCTCTGGACAGAAATGACGGGTGTTATAATTAGAAATAATAAATTATAATTTGTCTAAGATACAATTTTAGTATTTAATAAATAGTATTTTTGTTAGATACTTAACAGAGTTTTATTTTAAAAGAAAATACTTTCCATTGTGGTTCGTAATTATGCAAATGATTCATAATAAAGTGAAGTAGGTCGTTTTGAACCCAATAAAACCTTAATTTGTGCGTTATTCAGAAACAACTACTTATCTACTCGTACAGTTTTATGAGCTCAGTGCTTAATCGAGGGAGACTTAAAAAATAAGAGATTTACTCCTTAATTATATTTTATTATACCTCACGTAGGTAGTTGCAGGTGTAAATACCTACATACTTCAAAAGCTTGTAACTTGTACTTAATACTTACAAGGGCGGCTGCTCAAAGTCGAATTCGAGTACCTATCTCAACTTTAGCAAATTTTGCAGGAGAGCTCAATAATGATTCAAATGTATTTCACACCGTTTAATAGACTATAGTTGATTTTTTGATAATTTTTATTTTTAGTTTCAGTTTAAACAGAAAGGTTGTGAAACGTTTTAAGCTTTGTTGCACACCCTCATTTTTGGAACAACTATCAACGTAATTGACTTTAGTTTTGTCGCGTTGAACTAAAATGTAGGAGAAAATGAGTCATTTGCGATCTTCTGCTTTTGCTGTAGCAAGTTTTTATTGAAAACTTTAAAACGGCTAAATCGAATATTTTCAAAATTATTTACCTAGGGATTAGTTTTCATTATGCCCTAAATTACCGATATTTTTATTTTTTTGTACCTGCTGATCAAAAATTAAGGAGTGAAGAGGATACACATTATTTAGACTTTCAGAACTATTATTTTTAAAGCTATTCCGCTTATCAAAATATATTGATAAATAAACCGCAACGTCATTTTCAAAAACCTATCAGATAATATACATTTTCTAATGTACGAAAGTTAATTAATCTAATTCATGGTGTAGGTAAATAAAAAAGATAGTCGAATTGAGAACCTCCTCCTTATTTTGAAGTCGCTTAAAAAGAGACTTCCACTCCCACAAGTTACAAGCTTTTGAGAAATGGGCCCCAAATCCTAGCCCGACCTTATTTATAACAAAAATTACACTTCCGTAGGTATGTACTTTTTTTATTGATTCTCGTCCCAGGTCAGTCTATACTGTCTATATGTATTATACTAAGTATCCAGGTTAATATAGTATAGTACAGAGTCTATTGAAAAACTGAACAGCGCCTTTTTCAAATGGATAATCGGTGAAAACAAACCAACAAATCTTTATCGAGGATGGGCACATTTTATAGTCTGTGAGCACTAAATATCAATGTTATTATTTATTAATTAGTAGGTAATAAATCGCTAGCTAGCAAACCACTAATTGAAAGTTACTGAGTTCATAAGACAATGCCATTAAATAATCTAAAAGGTAAATGACGTTAAAGGACAATAAAATTGCAAATTATAGGGACTTGCTATTGTGAAACTACCGAGGGAGCGATAAAAGTCAAGCTTGGACGAGTACGTAAATATTAATTATAAAAAATTACTATTACCGGTTACATAATCTGATATGAGTGATATGATATTTTACTTAGTGGTAACCTGAGAGAATAAAATATAACAGGGAGGGTAAATATTAATAAATGTGAAAAAGTCATGTTATAAATAGCTATCTATTTATTTATACCATACTCTAGATGCCTGTCTAGGTACACGATATACTCGTAGCTACGGTAGTCAAGGCTAAATTATATAGATGCGATCCTATGGACATCAAACCAAACAAAATACGGTGCAGTCACAGTGATGTCATAGTTTCATCATTTTGTAATATATCTATATACTTCCATCGTAATAGATGCAGAATATTACCAGCTGCAAAATATAAACTAATAATTATTTACTACTATAATTGAAAAGCATTTAACGATCTAAATAGATGCTTAATTGCCGCACAGTTCCGGTTAACAATATTAATACAAATATCAAATAATCAGACCGACCGAACCATTACTTTCCACCCCAGTGCTACAAAATACAACCCCAACAAATAACACTAAAGCACCACTCAAATTAAGTGTGGCTCGATCAACAGTCATTTTCGGTTACAATTAACCACACATTTGAGTGAAAAGTCAACCACCCACTCCAATTGATTTATTGTATTCCACGGATCCGCCATTTTGTGGCGTGGCTCGTATTGTGTCACCTGCACCAAGAGTTTCTGGAAACGACCACACGAGAAACTGTTATATAAAACGCAGAAGGTGTTATGCAAAGGACTCGAAACTTATCGACTCCAATGTCACATGGTTCTCGTGTCCATTTAGTTCTCAAATATCTTTCTCCTCTCGTCTTAGTGTAAGGCCTGAGGCGAGCGGCGGGGCATTGCGTCGAGCGTCCAAGCCAAGGGATTTCAACTTGCAAAATAACCACTTCTATATTTTGAGGTATGCATATGCACCTCAAAATATAGAAGAAGCATAGCACATTTAATACAAACTATGACCTATCACCCGATAAAGGACGATTCACGCTAGGTACCGATTCCGACGGGATTAAAGATCCTAGTTCAAACATTTCAATCAAAATTCTTTTTTTTTACTTGTATTATCAGCGATCGTATGGCTATTTTAAGCTCCTTGGATAAAATAGCCACTAATTGGGAGCCACAAGACACGCGAGGAGCTGGCAGACCCAGGAAGAGGACGACCTGGACACGTATCTCAAGTATCTCAACGGCTCAGCTGGCTTGGCACAGGATTAGTGCTACACTAAGTTAAATGACGTTTATGAATAAGGGGGTTAAATGTATAAAAAATGGTCTCTTCCAGTGAGCCCTGTGGCATTGTCGGGTGGCGTGTGCCGCGGAGGGTGCAACACCGCTGTTCATTTCTCTAATCGCAGTAACGTTTTGAAGGGCACTCGCGAGGGCTGGGAAAGTGTTGCACTTTACAAAAAGTTAAAACGCTCTCGACTAAAGTGCCGACTCTTATTAATCGAGGTTCTTTGTTTAATGCTCCAATTAATACTGGATTCGAATCTTATTCATACGAATGCCGATTTAGTTGTTGAAGTGGGTTATTATTTAAGTATTTAAGTATTGTCTTTCCTTCGATCAGTGGCAAATGAGCTCCGCTTGCTAACTTGAAAACACGCGCTTTTCTACAAGATAAAATTACATAAGTAGGTAGATCGATTGCTCGCCCTCAGAAATATAATCCGCGAAAGTATTTGATGATATTAGGCTATTGATGTAAGATTAACTATTTTAGTGTAAGTTTTATCTTTATTTTTTAATTTTAGTTTAATTTGTACTTTATTTAAATCTGAAAGTTGTAATTAGATTAACTACTGAAATTTCTAAATAGGTAGGTAATTAGTTACTTGGAAGATAACGTTCGAGAAACAGTAGGAACACGTATAGATAAGTAGGTATATAAAGGCTCAATTTTGAGTTACCTATCAAAAACTTTAGTTAGGTATAAATTTCACATCTGTACAGATAACTAATAAAAGTAATAAAAACAATAAAGCGTCTTCAAGCTAAAATCAAATGTTCGTGCATCGGTTTAGTCCGGGTTTTAAATAATTATTCAGGCGAGTTAGGTAAGGTATGCGGAGGTGCACAACTACCAATTTTGCAAACCGTACCGTAGATAATCTTACGAATTCGTACAATAATTACTTTGTAAGTAGTTACAACGGAATTATTAGGCACCGAATGGACACGGCATCCCCACATCGACTGCCATTAGGTATTTAAAGTTCAATAACAACTGCTAAACAACCCGATATGATCTCGCCACTGATGAAATATGAAAGAAAGCGTAATTTTCGGCTGTTTCCCAGTACCGGTGGAAAACTTTTTCAATTACAAGGGGAATCGACGTAATTACACCGCGACTTATAAAAGTAATAATTGTAATTACTTAAAAGTATCCCGCGCAGGGTCACCTCGTGTTTCAAACGCCCAAATGAGAAATTAATGCCAGTTTTACTTTTCCAAATGTTTCTACGTGGGCGTATAGTTCTTAACCGTAGGCGTTTTGGGTTATATACCTCTCTAGTTATCGTGAATCATATTCTTTCATCATTTAAAGAGCTGAATTGAAATTTTACATTAAACAGGAAATTGAAATTTGGAAGCTTATTACGTTCGAGCTGTTATTATTATCACCTAGTTATCGTTACACATAAGCCGGTGCGAACGTTCTTATGAAATGATACTCATGATCATAAGCCTACTGAATAGGTTCTGTGAGCAGAGTCCGTTTGTATATTTTTACCTACAGTAGCCACGTAGGTATGGAAATTAATAAACTATTTTTCAACACACTTGCTCGTAACGTAGGTATTATTGAACCGCTATTAGGCTCATAATCCACGATATTAAACACGCGTGCTTTTTCATTACGTTATTGTTCTAGTGCGGTAATAACATAACCCGACCAAGTATGTTTGCAAACATTTGCAAGTATTATGTCATGTAGATGAAGCATTCGAATTTAGTCAGGTTATGTGTATTTTTTAAATTGCCCAAAGAGTTGACATTTGGCAGAAATAGCGGAATCCAGAATATTATTTCAAAATACTATGAATTTTCGTAAATAAATAAATAAAATATTTAAATTGTGCATCTAAATTATCAAATTATTATATTAAATGTAAAGTTATCGTAATTTTATTTTATGATAATCGTTAATGATACGCAGTTTTTTTTTTTATATTGGCTGTTTGTCGATAGGATTGCTGCCTTACAAATTTGCGCGCGTTTAAAAATTCCTCAGATATGCGCGCGCCGTTTTAAAGTTTGTATTTATTTTGTTATTCGGAGTGGAGTGAATTTGAAATGTTTGTTGTGTTTACTGTTATTAGTATTACTTTTGTGTGAATTGTGAACCAAGTAATGAACAAGCATAAAATAAAAAGGTTAATCGTAACTTTGGGATAGTATCTAAGTAAGTAGTAATTACCTAGCAACAAAGGTTAGTAAAAGTGTTACTAAAAGTCGGTTATTCCTCGCAAGTGTGTTGAAAAACGTCGTATGACACTCGTGTGCATTGATCATTATACTCTCTGCTATCTTATGCGCGCTCGCTTGCAGCTCGCGCGCACAATACCGCCTCGACTATAATGATCAACTTAGCACACTTGTATCATAATGTACTATTATCTCAAGCTTGCAATGAAATGTGGACATTACGTCAATCGAGTTGGACCTGGAAGTACATAAATACAATATCACTAGTTCGATGACTACATTTGATTTTTAATGGAATTTAATGATTATTTTGCAGTCCTAGGCTTGCAAAGAACCGAATGTAACTCCCTTTTGGCGAGTAACAGAACATCGTGCAAAAAAAGATTCACTGTTACCGGATAAAAGCTAGATTACCTCAAACAGATTATAAAAGATTCGTTATTTGAAGGGTCCACGGAAAAAACATGTCGAAAAGATCTAATGAAAATCAGGACAAGTTTGTACTTTGTTCCGTTAAAATTAAGGTCGTATTTTCTGCTGAAGTTTGAATTTACTAGACATGATTTTTCCGTGGACCCTTCATTTACTTCCGTTGTTACTGTTAGTCGACTTCCGATTTTTTATTGCAAAATTGAGAAAAGCACAAGGTACCTATACTTGCTATACCAGTATAGGAGATCCAAAACCCACTAATGAAACTTAGCAGGTTTTGTAACTCAGTTCGCAGCCTACTAAGCTTGGTTTCCCGGCGTCTCCAGTAATGTATTATAATTACTTGGGCAGTAATCAGCAGCCAGGTACTACATCTACATTTCATTAAAAAAAGAAAGGACAAGGAAAAAAGTAAAAAAATATAGTTTTTTTATGAAAGTATACCTTTAGGTAATAATGCAGATTTCTGCATTGCCTGAGAAGCCTGAATCTATAGCACCCACTTTACTATCATGAGTAAAGGGTGCTTAAAACGAGATTAAGCGGTATGCGTAATGCGTAGGATTGCAGTTCAATAAATCAATGTTGTGGGGCAGCTGTCGCGGCGCTGCACCGCCGACAAACTCACCTGTAATTACTGCCATATAATAACCGCCATATTTCGGACTAATGAGCGAGGGTGACTTTCTGACTTGTGGGAAACTCGCCTATTGCCAATTAAATTAGACAACTGTTTAATTACATAACTACCGTTTATCAGAGGGCTTTGTACTGGCGGCCACGCGTAAGCTCGAATAAAATCCCCATTCAAAACTCATTTTTACTGCAACGACTTAAGAGATAAAAAGTTGTGACCGTTTTTTTTCGTGCACTATACTAAACAGATACCTGTCACTGGCACTGCTTTAATTAGGGCAATTAATTCAAATAATTCTGACGCTTTTTTACATGCCGAGTAATTGGGGGAATGATTTAATACTAATTTAAAGTATTTTTCTTAAGGATCTATCTAATTTTCTATAATTAGGTAAGAATTTCAAATAAGTTTAAATTACCTACTCATGGCATAATACAATAAATTCTATTAAGTAAGTATTCCGATTTGAGACCCGGGAGATACATACACTACGTTGGACCCAGTACATTGTCGAACCCGGTATTTCCTTAAACTATGTACCTACGAAGCTACACCTACTTGCTGATACTTTTCATTGCAGCTGACCGTACGAGTATGATTCGAGGGCCTCGATGTATTTGGTATTATCAAATAATTATTTTTACAATTTAGACACTCTAAAGTAACCTGTGTCATTTCTCATACTGAAAGAATTGTGTGACCATGGAATAACAATAAAAAGTAAAATTTGCCAACGATAATTATATTTTAAAGGTGGATTTAGACCAAACGAGCATTCGCTCAACGAATTTCGATGAATCACGTTTTGTGTAACGAACGGATTTCGTAGAGCGGGGGATAGAATGAGCGAATGCTCGTTTGGTCTAAATGCACCTTAATTTACATAACTAATTATATCGTATAAGTATATGCTAAATAAGCAATAAATATAATATGAAAAGTAAAATATACCTACATATAAAAAACACGCCTGTATACATAGGAATGTCTTCACTTTCCGAACATGTCAAAAATTTCTGACATAAAGCCGTGACAATAGAATTCTGCTCAGGGTGCTTAGACAAGTTGCCAATCGCCAACGCTTAATCGTTAATCGTAAACGAAAGGCAGCTAACTGTCTTTGTCGGACTAATATGAAAGAGTGACAGAGAGGGAAAACTACGCTACGCTACTAAGCGTTAGCGATTGGCAACTTGGCTAAGCATCCAGATATTTATGAGCACCCTGGACGCTGCGATATATCTGATGACGACTGTAGGTACATTACTTATCGATTATCGATCAATGGTTTTAACTGTAAAGTTCTCAATTCTCATCGTCTTTATACGAATGAATGTACAATAGGCACAACATTCCCCTAAACCATCGGCAGCCGCCGTTCGCAGTTGTTTCAGTAACCGGCAATGTAAATTGGTTCGATTTACATACCTAATCGCAGGTCACACGAGGGCTATCGTGCCTTAGCCCACTAAGGTTAACATTATGACTGATTAGCCATAAACGAACCGATTAACAGTCCCTGTTAAGATTATTAAGTACATGTGTTTTCGTACCATTGCCGCTAAAATGAGGTATTTGGTGCCTTTAACTTTTATTATTTTAATACCGTTCATAAATTATTTATTCAAGTATGTGTAATACTGCTGAGCCGCCTTTTCCTTATAACGTCGACGAAAGCTGCTTAAAGCTTAATATGGAGTGTTAATAGTTAATCATTTTCTAAAGGTGTCTATCTACTCACCGATTTTACGGTCCACCTACGCTGAGTAACACAAACGTTTTTATACAGCGTGAATTTGTGTCACCAACTTATTAATCGAGAGATCTTTTCTTAAATTCCATTGGTAGAACAGCAACGATTATTGCATAAATATCTATACTTATATTTAATTATGTTTTTGAATAACTCGTTAGAGTATAAAACTGTATGTATGAATAATAGACGAATATAACAAACAGAAATTCATTTTTATGAACATACGAGTACGTGCAATAAAACACTTCATGTCAAAGCATCGTCAACGGACTCAAAAAAGCAAATAAATAAATGCTTCGTCGTAATTTTATTCTGAAAGGGTACAGTTAGGTGTTATGTAGCACACCAAGTCAATTGCCACGGGGCCAATTTTCCCACTAATTTTCGTTTTAACTGTGTACCTACACACACTTATAGAGTATGAATTACAATCCATCGAGTAACAAAGCGAGACTAAGTGCGACCGAATGTTTCCGTTGGCGCGCGATGCCGTGCGAGGGTAGACACGGTACGCACCGACATCGACAGGGCAAGCGTGTGACTATATTTAACTTTATTTAACTTTTGACAGTTATAGATTAATCCTTATTAAGATAAAGGTAAGACTCACCATTTTTCCGATGTAAGGCTCATGTTCTAACTTGTTAAATGTTCATTCTTAGAAATCGGCAACTAGAAGAATGACGAATCTATGTAACAGTACCTAGGTTCCAGTGAAAAAAATATTGTCAACTCATATTTTACCAAAACAGGAACGTAGACTACTACAGCAGGCTACTTATAGGATGCATCAATTTGTACTACAGTCCGTTTAGCAACATTTTCTTCTTATTTATTTGTATTTTTGTAAGGACTATTATGCACCTTAACGGATTCGCAATAAACGGAGAATATGGTTAATGTGCTGCGTCAAATAATTATTAGAATTTTTAGCATTATGAAGACGTTACCCGATCACAAGTAAATTCTGTCATCTAGGGTTTACTATTTTGAAAAAGTCAGGTTCTATACAGAAATTACAACTCACCGTATAGATACAATTTCATAATAGCAAACGATACTTTTCAACCGGCATCCAAATCTTTATTACTTATTAGGTACTTCCAGCGTTTAACATTACCATTAAAAAGTATACAATGAAACAAATAACAATCACGCATGTTTCTAATCGAAGCCCGGTTGTCCCACGCAACGCATCTATCATAATATCACCACTCCGCCACTTTTGGGCCATCTCTTCGGCCATTACCACGGACAGGCGAAGGCGATAGAATTACTGGCCACTGAATAATTTGATAGGGGAAATGATTGATATGACAATCACACGTAATCAGAATCGTGTCGGTGCGATTAGAGCCCATACGGCGGCTCATATACGAGGACCTTGCCGCGACAACTCGAAAAGCGTCGGGCGGCTAAAATAAATGTATTCATCCTCGTCCAACACGCGGACCTTATTAAGGGTGAGACAGGGATAGATAAAGGAGCTTTTGTGTGAAATGACCCAGCAGAGATGGACCGAGGCAGGGCGCCATCGGAGCCGACAATTGCTCGCCGACGATTTAATCAAGCCAAGTTCCTAATGGTTTTCTCTCTTCATTAAATCGTAATGACGGAGGCTGTTTTTGTTCGACGGTGTACGCGTAAATAGTTACTGTAGATTACCGCGGCATAGCTTGTCGGACATTATCGAATTTCATTATATTAAAGGTAGGGTAATCACGTTTAATGTAATTTGTTAAGCACGTGTTTGACGCAATATATATGCACCTAGGTAGGTAATCGCTTCAAAAACTAACAGATACGAGTACCCACCAGGAACAAACATAAGAAGCATCTGCTTCAGATTAGTTAGGTTACAAAGTATTTTGAAGTGTCTTGCAAGCGATAAATGGTTTGGCTCATCGATACCGAATAACCATACGAAAATAGTAGGTACCAATAGGTACATACATAGGTCGGTATTAAAAGCTTGTAAAGAAGAGACACTTTTCATTTTTTTTTACTTATTATAGGCCTTTTAATGAGCTATAAGACATATTTAATTCAAGTATCTAACATCATAATACGCACGGCATCCTTACGTTTCAATCGTTATTGCAAATATAATTCATTAAACCACTCTACGGCGGAAATTATATAGCAAAGAATGACTGAATACTGAATAGTTACTGAATAAATAAAAACAATTAAAAACCGACTTTAACCGATTTCTCCAAGATACTATCATGAGACTCTGGCTTAAGGTGGGTTTACAACAAACGAGCGAATGCTCATTCTATCCCCCACTCTACGAAATCAACGAAATTCGACCAATAAAGGTGCGTTCAAACTAAAAGAGCATTCGCTGTTCTAACCTCCCACTCTACGCAATTCGATCGGTACACAAAACGTGATTGGTTGATTTCGTAGAACATGCGCTAGAACAGCGAATGCTCTTTTGGTTTAAACGCACCTTAACGTTTCGTGTAACGAACGAATTTCGTGGAGTGGGCATAGAATGAGCATTCGCTCTTTTGGTGTAAACGCAACTTTAGTGCTAACGCTACCATTATACCCGTCCGATCGAAAAAAAAATCGGTTCACGAATCTCGGAGATATTGAGTTACATGCTGAACATGCATACAAAAAAACCTCCTCCTTATTTTGAAGTCGATTAAAAAAGAAAAGAACCTTTTAAGTAATTAAATTTGTT